>WOGN01004178.1:0-14406 GCA_015342105.1 Leptinotarsa texana
GCTAATTAGGTGCTCACTAGATAAATAATAGTAAATGCCTATGGCCTATGATGGACTGAGTTCTTACAGTACATTGCTCGATATAGAGAGAATAAAGTGCTAATTAGATATGTATAGTAAATCTAGATCCCATAATTCATATGGGGCTTATGGACCCAATAACCACCATGGACCCGATAACCACCATTAAAAAAAATGTTTAAAATATGTTTTTTCTGTTAACCAGCTATCGCACCCCTACAAACGATAACCCTCAGAAATCGAAGCTTGTGCGAGCTAAGAACTAACAAGGTCTTACCTTTCAACATGTGATTCCTAACACGGGTTGGACGATGGCAAGTGAAACTTGAGCGTTCAGCCTGGAGCTTGAACCATTGACTCACACATCGGCCGATTGACTGACTGAACAAAGCATTCACGTCGAATCCTGGAAACACTTCTTCTACTCAATCTTTGGGATAGCCTTGAACCAGCTGCGAGGGACCAAAGTATGTGGTATGAAACCAGATTGACAAGTGGGTCCATAAAAAACTTAAAAAATACTAGACACTGTCCACTGAGAGGACACCCTGCACAACCCTGCAAGCAATGCAGTGTGACCCAATGAGAATTGGATTACAGAAGGCCAAAACTGTAAGCTGCCTGTTCGAAAAAATAAGGTGAATTTTCGTTTTTCTCAAAAACCATTCAACAATTTATATTTTGCCCCCTTCAACGTATTCCCCCTCAGAGGTAATACACTTGTGCCAGCGTAGTTCTGATTTGCACCATTTGTTACGTCCTTGAGCTCTCTCAGCGCAGGGGATCAAATCTGGTAAATAAGGTGGCTGAGGCATGATTAAGGTGTTGGTTTTGGCTAAAGCAGTGACGAGTCAGCAGGTGCATTATGGTGTTGCAAAAGCCATGAATTGTTTTTTGAACGTCTTCTTCGTACTGCTTCTCCCAAGAAGCGCAACTTCGAGATAATACTCCTTATTGACAGTACAACCATGTGATAAGAACTCCACGGTAATCGAAAAAAACCGTGAGTAACTGACAGCTGTCATTGAATATTTATATTGATAATGTCATCATTGAAAGGGTAACAACTTTTAAATATCTGGGAGTTATATTCAGAAGTAAATAGCCATGAAAATTCATCTTTTATATATTTATAATACAATAGTGTCCCATTGTTGCAATTGTACCATATTCCAACTTTATATTCCATTTTGTCCATTACTTTTGTTATATGTATAACACTAAATATTGTATTGGGTATATTTTATCAATTTTAATTAATCTATTTTATATACAAATATCTTTTTTGACTAGTCCGATACGTTACATATTTTGTAGTTTTCACCACACAATGTGTATTCTTTTGTGATGAATAAATTATTATGATTATATATATTACTAACATATTGAAAAATTACAATAGGAATATCAAAACGCATGAAATTTAAAATCTTTATTTTTGAATATACTTCGTATCCACTCGACACTGAACTTTAATCAGCTTGACAAGGTAATAGGATTAGGAATGAAACACATGATTTGGTAAATATTTTTAATCTGGGTGATGACAAATTTTAAAACTGAGTCATTTATCATTTGATCCCACCCAAATAAACATATACGTATGCCTGTTTTTGACATTCATACATATGTATATAAATTATATAAACAGTAGATGGTATACAAAGTGTTCATTAAAAACAGTAAAAACAATAAAGATACTATTAAAGTAGAAAACTCTAGAATGTCTACAACGCCCTTCTACCTCTTTTTTGTGCTAAAAGACAAGTAATGTAGACCAATAAAATTGCACACAAAAATTGATTGTTGTTCTTCATATAAATTCCATTCAAATATACCCATACTTGTCTACATGTAAGACTACTAAAACTACATTTTGTAATATAGCATTATTAGTACAAAACATACAAAAAATATATGATAATGGCATTGTAGAGATCAATAAAGATTATATAAAAACGGATAATTATTACAATATAATTACACGAAATAATCCGCCGTTGCTTCGTGAAAACGGCATGGAACTTTAAACTATCTATATACATAAGTATCAAATACAAAAGGAAAAAAAGATTATTTAAACAAAGAAAAATAAATAACTGACTTTTTCAACCCTGTAACTTCATAATCATTGTATAAATATTTCAAACTAATTTGGGTAAAGTTTGTTATAAAATTTATAAAACACACAAATTCCGCTACATCTGTTGAAATTTTTAACTAGAGCTCACAGAGTAGGTAAGAACTTCGGATAAATAAAAGCAAACTGATGTTTAATCCTTCAACTGTGGTTTCATTTCTTTAATTATAGTACAATCTGTTCGATATTGACAAAGAGTGATAAAAGTTTCTTTTAAGCATTTTGCACACAAGCAGGGTTTACCATTCTCTATGTCAATATCAAATAGTATAAGGTGTTTTAAATTCAAGTAATATTATCATTTAAAGTAAACCATTAATTGAAGTCAATTTTCCATCTGAATTTTCACAAATTACTTTTTTTTTATTGTGATTAATTTTCTGTTTACTCCATTCAAGTTGAAATTAACTCTTCAGTCTTATGGTTTTCATTTTTACTTTGATCCTATTTTTTCCACAACAGAGTGCATTTTTTATGATCATTCAAATGAAAGGAAATTATTCTGTTTTTCTAGTGATGTAACACTCATAAATATTTTTGAAAATAAGTCGAAATTCTCAATCAACTTCTGTTGAACAAACGTTTTACAAAGTACCTCATCCCTTGAGGACATGAAGAGAATTCGAAAATATCATTCTGAAATATTATACCATGATAATTTTCAAATTTAAAACAAAAACTAGCCCACATTGCTCAATAATGTTTTCACCGAATTAAATAAAATTGCGATCAACATAATAATTGTAATTTTAAGTTAGGAACCAGTAACAAAATAAAAGTTTCATTTAGTACCTAGTATTAATTTCTGTCAAAAAAAATTAAATCAACTCACTTATGTCCGATAATAAAAATAAATAATAATACTTTATCCCAAGTTACTACTACTCAGTAAACATTGTAAGCACCATTAATGTTTGACATTTTTAATCCATAAATAATTTAACTACCAATTTTAATTATGTACAGAAATTCTTTTCATAATTTCCACATCTAAGATTAAAACTAAGTAAAGAGTTCTTAAAATCACTCAATAAATGGCACAATTAATTTAAAATCACATCCCAGTGCAGACTTTTCGCTGGCAGTATAGTAGGACATACAAACTTGAAAAATAAACTCAAATTTCAGGGATGATTACATACATTGGCAACAAGTTTTATATTATGCTTTGGTTATAGCATCGTTGAATACTGTGTGTTGTGATCATCATCGCAATGAAAATTGCTTGTAGGATTATTGGAAATAATAAGCAGGCGGCTTGATCATTTACGCTTAGCTTAGTCTAATTTCCTGCAGATATAGTAGAGGGTTATTAAAAAAATATTGATGGCAGGCTCAGAAAGACTTTGGAGATTAGAAAATTTTTATTTGGCATAAAATCCGCCAACTTTTGACATTATCACGGGTTATAGTTTTGGGTTGAAATCTGTGCAAATCCATGAATTTCGAAATTTTGCTAAGCAAATGACTAGAGTGTAATAATTCAGGAATATCAGAAAACTCAAGTTTCATACACCAAATTTTAGGAAGTATATGAAACCTCTGAAAATTAAACTTTGAATTATAATTACACTTGTCATGAGCACTGATTTATGTTCATTTCAATGAGTTGAATCAAGGGTTATAAACGGAGTGTACCAAATTTTTTATTTTAAATTACTATTCATGAAAGTATTTGCTCAGGAGCAAAATTATCGAAATTATGAGATTGCAAGCATTTTGATTTGATGTAAGTTAATTTCTATTGGTAAAAAAAGTCTAGTGGATTGGATCACGATAAAATCATTAAATAGGTCTAGTGGCTTGTTAAATAGCTCTTGTGCTTTGAATCGGTGTAAAACTCAGTAAAGGTGCCTTTAACTGTTTTACATTGAGAAACATGATCTCTGCAAGTTTTGTAAAAGCTGCCTAGGTTGATTTTTTCATTGTTTTTTAGTCATTGACGAAAATAATTGAATATTTCCCTCAATCAATGGAAATGTATGCAATCTCGTTCTCCAAGTTTTGAAAATTATGGTATTTAATCAAATTATTATACACTCAAGTCAAGTGTTTAGCAAAATTTCGAAAATTAAGGAATCGCACATATTTTAACGAATTGAACTGGATGCACTTGGTGAGGTTTATTCTGAAAAATACCTAGTATTTGTTACATAACCCTCCCAGTTAAGAGTCTTTGGGATACTTGTGAGCGGTTCTGCATACGTAACAAAGCTTGGTACTACTTCAAAAATATTTCACTTTGTTGTACAGAGGGTTACACATTGCCTAAAACTTTTACAGCCCTTCCGAACCTGACCATCTTTCACACTAACCTTGAATATCACGGACAATTATAACATACAACGAAGCGACACTGATCTGATATGCCAAATTTGAGATTATTTTCCATGATCTATACTAACACACACAGCATCACTGAGTCTTTGGGGTACTTAAGTGCGTCGTTTCGCTCCGCTTGGGGGGAGGGGGCGGAGGTCGTTTGGAAGTGGACTTGCAGTCTCCTGACCTTGAGTGAACTGGACTTGTGGCATATTCTACGACAGAGCCATCTATGCTGTCCCTGTAGATGTTTTCGTAGAGATTGTTGGGACCATAGTGCTCCTGTACCCAGTTCGAGACGTTATGTTCTTTGTAGTCGGGAAGAAGAGGTGGAGGGTCGCGGAAACCAAGAACCTCGTGAGGAGTCGTTTCTGGTTCGAGTTTACACTTTTCTGCAACCTAAAATCAAAATAAGATTAAGTTACATGATATATATGTACATATCATAAAAAAAATTAAAAAAATTATCAGGTATATCAGAACCCTCACTCGACACATGAATCGGTATCAAAACTAGAAGCAAGTTCTTACCTGCCACTTTTTCCTCATTACCCTCTGCAAGTCTTTGAGAAAAGTCATAGGTGGCTCTGCCAGCTTCTTTGGGCTTGTGAGCTTCGTGGACTCGGATCGTTTTGGCGGAGGAGGCTTCTTAGGTAGGGGAGGTAACTCTTGGGGTGGAAGAATAAAACTAATTTTCTTGCCGGACTTCTTTGGACTTAGAGGTTCCTGGAAGTTGACTTTCCTTTGTAAGCTAGGCGAGTTTTGCATGGTATAAACACTATTTCCAGAAGAACCGGAACTATTTGTAGATGCAATGCTATTCGAAGAGATTTGTCTTGGTAAAGAAGTTTGCCTGAGAGAAGATCTTAAACCCATGTTGTTGTTGAAAGCTGGGTTGCTTGGAAGGGTGTTGGACTGCCTATACTGAGGAGGATTAACGTAAGGTGGCATTTCTTGAGTTGGGTAGCTTGGGTTGTTTTGACTATAGCTACCCCTATGAGCTGGGCTGAAACCAGCAGGTGGATTGGCTTGTACTGGTGTACTACACCCGCTTCCAGCTGTCGACAGTGGTGGGCTACATACTGGGGTATTCAGTCTCGAATGTGTTGGAGTCAAGTCTGGCGACATTCCTTGAGTAGGAGTTCTTTCCGGACTCAGCACATTAACTGGCGTTATGCTACCTTTTCTCCTTCGAATTGTACCAGTATCAACTTCGCCTGGAGGTGGTGGTAAAGACATCAATGATAACTGACTGCCAGTCAGTTCGCTGCCTGTTATAGGAGGGAGATCGCTTGGGTTGGGAGGTGGAGGAAGACTATCGAGAGAGAGGTTAGAATTGTATATTTCTGGAGGAGGGGGTGGGAGGGTGTAGTTGGGTGAATTGTTGAGAATGACGTCTCCATTTGTTTCTGGAGGAGGTGGTAGTGATGTTACAGAGTCGGTCTGTAAAAAAAACGTATTATAAAATATGGAGAAAATGTATTATCCCTAACAAAAAAAGCAATACGTTTCTATCATCAAATCATTCCTTGAAACCCAATAATGAACTATTGTTCAGTTAATAATTATTTTCAAGTCTATCACCACATCTAGAATCATCAAAACACATAAGCACGAGAACAATAAAGTAAATACTAACATGCAGTTGGAGGTTAAAATAAAGTTAGTTAGGTGGCTTCAACAAATTCTGGAAACCATGCTTTCCAACATGATTTTTTAGAACTTCTCGTGCTTTCAAAAAGCTAGAGTTCCGGTGCTTAAAACAGAAAAGGAGTTAATTAGAAAAAAATATATGAGCACTATCGGAAGTACCATGTCAAAAAAGGTGGTGTTAACAGAAGAAATAATTTATAGCAAGGACATACATTCAGAATAGTAGTTTTCAAATTTACCTTCAATATCTTCAAAAACAACCAGAAAGATAACATTTTTATATGAAAAAATTTTGGTGATTCACATGTTCAAAATTAAGATCGTTTCAAAATTTTTTTATGGAAATTTTTATACATTCAGGCTGATTAGGATATATTTATGATGTAGTTTTCATGAAGGTATCCAAGGCAAATTTCCAATTAAAAACATCTAGAAGTAATAGCGCCACTTGATTGAATTAAGATTGAATCACAATGTAATTGCTATGCAAATTAAGTTCAACAATCTTGTCCTTGTCAAAGGCAGTGTATTTTCATTGACTGTTACATGAATGCAGTATTTTTCAAGTAAAAGATGATGAAAAATCAAAATAACAATTTTATTTATGTCTAACATATATTTGTACCTGTAAGTCATTGATATATATTCTTGTTGTAAAACCAAGAATATTCCTAGTATTCCTAGTAGTTTGAATATTTTTTTTCAAGTAATCACCAGACATTAAAAATTCTTCTGAAGTCTCTAAATAATTGTGATACACACAACTTGAAATGTGTTTCATTGCGTAGCAATTTCTTTTAAAAGGATGGACCATACGCCCCACACAGATGTACATCTGATCTTTGATTTTGAGGCTGAATCTTTGTCAAGATATTATTATTGCTCATCAGCTCAGAAACCTTGATTATATTTATTATAGACATATTACATAAAAGTTAATAAATCTAAAAGGTTTTAATTTTATATGATTAAAAAAATAGTTTGCCATCAAGTTTTCCTCATTTTTTATCTTAAAATGAATACTACTTATAGAAAAGCTGAAAATACTCTATGTTAATCTCAGAACGAACTTATTTCAAAAGTGACACTATCTACAATTTATGACGCCAAAAATCACACCACTACTGATAATCTTTACTCACCATGCAAGATGGAAGGTCCATATTATTTGTAGGCGAGGAGGATCCCCTAAGAGACCCACCAGTCGGAGACTCCACAAAAGGTCTTTCTCCGAAAGGCGACCCTCGATCCCTGATGGGAGTTCCGCACAATGGAGTAGAACTGCCGCTCCTTCCTCCCATCGATTCCATGGACCCTCTCGACTTGTAGGAATGTTGCCTTTTTAGTGTACCAGTATTGGAAGAGTCATCTGGAGAAAGTCCAGATTTCCTTCTGTTGTGTGATCTCGTTAGTGTGCCCGAGTTGGTATAGAGAGCGGGGCTTGAGGAAAGAGCCACGCCATCTACTTCGTCACGGGTTTCGCCTACTTCTTTCAGTTGTCTAGTAATGTTGGTTAGAGGAAGACTGGGTTTCATGGAGGGTTTCCGTTTGATCGTTCCTGATGAAGAAATAAAGTTTTTTTCAACATCACAGTATTATTCCAGATTCAGAAAACTTTTTGACAATTCAACTATTGAAGAACATATTGTAGAGACATTCGGAAATGTTTAGACAAAGAGTTCACTTTAGTGTTTCATTTTTACTGTGGTGATGTGAGTCACTTACGAGGTATGTTCAGAAAATACCGGAGATTTTTAAATTTCACGGGTTTGGGGAGTCCGGCCGCCGAATTTTTATTATCGTGTTCGTATACATGCCCCTGAAGCATGATTTTCAGCTGTAATCATTGTTCATTGTGGCAGCCACTGAGGCTACCAAAAAAAAAAGACTTAACAAATTGTCTCTGGTATGGATTCCTGGCCATACTGGCCTGGAAGGCAATGAGGCTGCTGACTACCTTGCAAAGGAGGGTGCTGCAAGCAGCTTCATCGGACCAGAACCTGTCATTTGCATCGCTTTAGGTTTTGCCAAACATTGGACACCTGTATGGTAAAGAGAATTATGGACTTATGGCAAAATCTTACAGGATTTCCTTACTCCAAGGCGGCCATTCACCCTTCTAAGCTTAAAATCGAACAATTGTCGCACTACAGTAGGGGTGAAAACTACGATCTCTAACAGGCCTTATAACAGGACACTCTCGTCTGATCATCATATGCAGAAACTCGAACTGTCGAAGGACAGTGTGTGTTTCGTCTGTTTGGAAATTGATGAAAAAGCAGAGCACATACTTTGTGCTTGCCGCGCTGCAGGCCGAATCAGGTTTTTAGAGTTTGGCAGATCTGCACTCTTACCATCTGACCTAAAAGATCACTCACCATTAGGAAGCTGGGTTAATTTAGTCAACTGTGAATAAGTTTAAGCCAGAATAAACCCTTGCGGGTTGTGGTTAAGGGTTGAATAGACCCAGTCACTTTTATCCTAACCTAACCTTACGTGACGTGTTTTTAAGAACTCGGCAATTTTTGTTTGTTAAAGTAAATGGACCTGAAAATGTATATCAAATTTTGCGTAAAAAATTAACTTGAGTATGTGAAATGTAAACAAAGGTCTTTGGTGAGCCGGCTATGAGGAAAACAAACAAAAGTTTATGAGAGATATAAGCGTTTCCAAGATGGTCGTGAAGACGTTAAAGATGCATTTTTCCGAAAGTTATTTTCTCAATTTTTGTTTTTTCACTGCAGCTTGCATTTATTAAATTTAGCCAAAGGACATTCATGCAATTTTCAACAACTCAAGGGGAAATTTTCTCAAGAGTCACACCAAACAGATTGCGACTTTCAAAGACATTAGTGAATCAAGTTTTCCTGAAGCAAATTGGAAAACTTTAGTCCCCATATGTGATACAAGAAGCGTGGAAAATCATGATGGCGTATCGAGATTCAACTAGATTTATAAAGAAATCGTGGAGCAATTGAGTGATGATCCAAATTCAGACACTCCTATAAAAGCAAAATCTTTCTCACAATCGATCACTGCCACCCAATTTTTTATGATGCTCATTTTCAATTTCAATTTCTTTTATGTGACCTATTATCAGCTTTAGATCATGTTAACTTGATTTCAACCACTGTCGAAAATGATTCTGTGTTGTAAAAATTCTGCAAAGTCCTTCAAATAACAAAACAGCAGAAATCCAGAGATATATTTGCACATGCAACACCATTTCTAGGTGACAATAATAATAATAAATGTCATTTATTGGTGAATACCAAAGGGCCATCGCCCGAAATACTTCAGCCAGTGTATAATTTCAAAATATTTTCAGTGATTTTTACATATTCTTACATATTAGATTGAAGGTATTATATAGTTTCATTTTTGGCAAAGAGGTTTCCTAGGTCTGATAGTCTCTCCTTTACAGATTTCATTTTTGTAGTTCTATAAAGCAGTGAGTTTGAGGGATTGTGTAGTATTGGCAGGTTGGTTCTCTCAGTGGAGAATGAATACAATGTTGATACTTTCGCTTTGTACAAAAAAAATCTGAACTTGGACGCACTCGAATCGAAGATCAATAATGGATAATCAAATGGAAAAATGAAAAGAAAAATTATAGACCTAGCTATACAGTAGCTTAAAAGATTGAAAACTGATTTGAATGTTTTTCTTAGACACATTGATGTTTCTGTGGAAGAAGTAATCGACCTGTTCCCAGCCAGAACAAATATATATTCATTAGTATGGCTTTTCTGTGGTGCGTTAGAAAATTTCATTGAATGCTTATCAAATAAAATAGTGGTGTATTATCAAACCCAGTCACTCATTTAGAAAATACTTGAACTATCCACTAATAAAATTACAAAAAATTGTTTAGGTGGAAAAAATTTTCCGCAAACGGATTTTTTTTTATAGAGGTGAGTAATGTTTCGCAGCATTTTATTTTCAAATACTTAGTACTTATTACCCCCCCGGCAATAAATTCCTGGTGGCGGCCTTGAAAATTGTTCGCTGCCAATGAATTCAGATCAAGAGTAAAATATTGTCATAGTTGTTTCAACAACGGAGGAAAAAATATTTCATATAAATCGATTACTCACCCATTGGAAATTCTGAATCAAAAGCATTTTCACAGCTAGAAGGGGCTCCATCTGACATACATCCACTAGAACTTGAACTGCTCGCTCTACTATGGCGACCTGAACTCATATCAGTAGAAGTGGAATAAGTTTCGCTCTGGGTTCCATAACCACCTTCACTGCTCTGATATCTGAAAAATTGAAAGTTGAGATTGAAAGTACTCTGAATTATGATATATGTTATCCTAAGAGATGGGAAATAATGAAACAAAGTATCTGCCAATTTCTGTACAAATACTCTTTATCAATTCATGTTCAAAATCATCTTCAGTCCAAATTAAGAATGTTTCGGGGCTGATAAGACTATTAAAGGTCACAATTCATACAGACTATTAAAGGTCACAATTCATACAGATGGAAAGCTCAGGTCAACAAATATGATTTAACAAAAAAATAAACCGAAAAATATTTACCATATTTTACATTTTTGCCTTTGTTTCGAAACTTGAAAAATGTATTGGTTCCGAAAATGTGACTAGAGAGGTTTAGAAATAATA
The DNA here is from genome assembly GCA_015342105.1 of Leptinotarsa texana. Classification (NCBI taxonomy): domain Eukaryota; kingdom Metazoa; phylum Arthropoda; class Insecta; order Coleoptera; family Chrysomelidae; genus Leptinotarsa; species Leptinotarsa texana. The sequence continues at coordinate 10,770 of WOGN01004178.1, forward strand.
TCTGGTAATGGTGGCATATTATTATATAGCAAGGTGAAAACTGAATCAAAGAGACGAATTTCATTATATTTACAATATTTCTAAATAAAAAATAATGAAATACAATGACGAGCAAATAACTGTCAAAACATAAAACTTTGAACTTATACAAAATTATAACCGCTCAAATTTATCAGTGATAAGTGATAAGTCATTCAGAAAGAAAATACATGATTCCTAAGTAAAACATTTCATAGATGATTTCCTGAACCTAAGTGAAACCTTCTACAGATGATTCTTATATTGTTAAGTTTCATTTTAACAATCTGGGATTAAAAATGTTGTATTTGTAGTTTGTGTATATAACCAATTAGAAAACTAGAAATATCTGGTTTTGCCCAAACAATAAAGTAATAAAAAGGAAACGTACCCTTGCGTTGGAGTTGTAACATTGGACGGAAAAGACTGTACAGCAATCGAACTGACAGAACAACTCCTGGCATGTGCTAGAATATCCAAATCCTCCCGCTCCAGCTCGTCAATCAAACTTCGGTAGTTGTCCATCAGCTGTTTTCCAAACTTGGCGATTCTCATTCCGACTAGCCATTTCTCCAGAGTCTTCTGGTCTTCGGCGCACAAATACTTGATGAATTTCGTCGATTTCGGTTCCTGTAATCTAGGATGCTTGATCGCGAAGCAGAAGTCTGTTGGGGCTTTGTACTTTTTCTTCCACCCCAAGCCATAATATATGTGGTTATTGTCAAAAGTGGCTAAACAAACTAAGTCCTTGGCAGATTTCACTTTATCCTTCGGAAAATAGTACAGACCGGAAGCTCTGAGGACGAAGTGGTATTTTTTCCAACCCTTCTTCGAGTCTGCTTTGAGGTAGAGAGGTCCTTCTAGTTCGGGTGGGTTGGTGGAAGAAAAATATTCCTCTAGAAGCATGTTTCTGGCATGTTCGTCAAAGTCTTGATTTTTATCATTGACGGATGGTAAAAACTTTTCAGGAGTGAGAAACAATCTAATTTTATCTTCTCTTTCCACAAAATATATTTTGTTTTTGGATTCCCGAGTCCAAAGAAGGAGATTGTCCACTAGTAGCTCGTGATCTTCATAGAAACGTTCTGTGAAAGGATTAGAAAGCGTTAGTTTTTAATGAAAAGAAAATGAAACTGACTGTGGTTTAGATAATTTGGACAATCAAAAAAGTGTATTTTACTAAATTATATGACTAGTATTTTTATTGGCATAACTGAGCTGAGATTGAAGGTACAAATAAAAGATATTTCAAATGTTTTATTGCTGAAATATTCCCATTGTATATCAAGATGTTTTTAATGTTGATTTTAAAATCATCTAACAACATTATTTTCAGTTCATTCCAATTTGCAGCTGCATAAAAAACTATTTGATTGGTAGGTGCAATCTTCTATTTTTTTCTACATTCTATGAAACAGATCATGGAAATAAATATTAAAAGATAAAAGGGGAGGAGAATAAATTATTATTATTATTATATTGTAATATCGTGTCACTATGATTACTTTGAATGCTATCAAAGCTGTGAAATTGTGACTAGCATATTTACGGATGAATTATATACCATTGTTTTCCTCTCCAGACTATCTGATACTGTGTATTTTAAAATAAAATTATACATAATAAAACTGGGTGATAAATAGTAACACTGGGTAAATACATTCAGTAAATACTTTATGGTACATGGTAGATCTACCTCCTCTCCACATTTTTCTCCACATTGCCAATTGTAAAAATCAATTTAATGCAGAGTGCAACAGACTATTGGTTGATACTGGAAGTCACAACATTCTGGAAATGACCTCTGACTTTATGCCTCCAACGGTCAACTACGAACTGCCTTATAAAATACTGTTTCCAATTAGAGAAGACTGGATCCTACAGGAGACGGAAATATTGAGAGCAGATAGATGTTGGTTCACAGATGGATCGAAAACACCTTTCGGTTCTGGTGCACGTGTTTTCAGTCGCAGACCCAGGACAGAGATTTCAACCTACCTAGGAACCTATGCGACTGTATTTCTAGGGGCAATTTACGCTATTAAATTGTGTGTGGAGAGATTGGAAAAATCCAACTTCATACAAGTCAATAAAAATATTCTCGGACTGTCAAGCGGTGTTGGAAGTTCTTGGCTCTTACCGAGCAACGTCTAAATTGGTAGCAAATTTTCAAAAACGACTCGTCTCGATAGGAAGACTTAACAGATTGTTTCTGGTTTGGATTCCTGGCCATACTGGCCTGGAAGGCAATGAGTCCGCTGCTTCATCAGACCAGGACCTCTCATTGGAATCGAATTAGGCTTTGCCAAACAAAGATTGAACATCTGGATGGCAAAAAGATTTATGGACTTCTGGCAGAATCTTCCAGGATTGGCTCACTCTAAGGCGTTTATTCACCCTTCGAAGCTTGATACCAAACAGTTGTTGGACTATAGTAAGGATGAACTATGATGTCTAACAGGCCATCTTAAACGTCACTGTCATTTGAATCATCATTTGCAGAGACTCGGGCTGTCGGAAGACAGTGTGTGCCGCCTCTGTTTGAAAAATGATGGAACAGCAGAGCACATACTTTGTGTTCGCCCCGCTGAGGACCGAATCAGGTTTTTAGAGTTTTTCAGAGCCGAACAATATTTCTTCCCATCAAAAAGCAGTATGAAATCACAACACGAAACCCATTGTTTTACCCACTGTTTAGAAAATAACAAAAGTAGTGTTACTCTTAGTACAATAACAGACAAACTTATGAGTAGAATATCATTGTTTTAGCAGCTTTCTTTTGAACTACTAACGAAAAAAACATTGAATGCAAAAATATTAGTGCCATATCTATGTGTTAGGCTCGAGACTTTTCATCCCATGTACCTAGAATATTCATATATAGACTCGGTTACGAGTATACAGGGTGTAACATAAGTACGTTAAAATATTCAAGTGAAGTTATTCCTGAGACAATGTTAAGAAAAAAAGTCTATATGATATTGTGTCCGAAAATGCTTCGTTTCGGAGATACGGAGTGTTGAAATTTAAATATTTTATTAGCTTTTTGAAAATAACTTTTGCAAAAAATAAGTATGAGTATGTGGTGGAAGATCTCGTCAAAATAAACAACTCTTTCTCATAAAATGTTTAACGAAGAATGATTCGTTTTCGAAATACAGATTGTTGAAATTTTTCAAAACATGGTTAGTTTTTGTCATAAGTTTTTTGCAATTTCAGTTATTTTCATCAAACTTTATACGCAGTATATCCGTACAGACTTCTTCTTAAACTGAGCATTATCTAACTACTTTTTCAATCCAAATAAAAAAAATTGTCAGGTTTAATCAATTAATCAATTAGAAATTATTACATTTCGAAGTTTGTTAAACTATGTTACTTATGTTACTATGTAATTTATTAGGAAAATTAACATATAAAAGTTGAACGAAACAACAATTACAACAACTGTGCAAAGTGATGACCCCCAACAGTAATACAAGCTTCTGCTCTTCTCATTAAAGAATTCTGCACCCTTTGGAAAATGCCCGGAGTGTTTCTTATCGTTTCGCAGCAAGCTATGATGCGATCCCACAACATTTCCCCGTTTTCAATGGGCCTAGTATAAACTAGTGATTTA
>WOGN01004179.1:0-14405 GCA_015342105.1 Leptinotarsa texana
AATACGGAATACGCATGCGTCAGATTAATGGTTTAGAAGATAATCCTCAAACCATTCTGACAGCTTTCAAACAGGTTTGAATCTTGGTTGGAACAGAAAACTGATAGTTTACTAATGGTTGGGAACTCACGTTGGAACGCAATCACATTACTGCGCAGAATCCTGACTGTCAGAAACTGTTTCTGACGCTGGTTGGAACAAACCTATTGAAGTATTTACATGAACATAATGGTCATCCTTGAGTGAGAAAAGTATGGTTAATGTTTAGATAAAATTATTTTTGCAGAAAAGATATCCAAATTACCAAAGATTTGACTAATAATTGTAATATTTACCAGCTATATGAAAGTAAAAATTTTGTTAATACAAATATTCCAAGAAATATTATTACCACAAATAAATTAGAAGCAATCACCATTGATTTTATTAGTGAACTTATAACAACCACAAATAGAAATAAACAAATTCTTGTAATTGTAGACATCTTCACAATATTTATAAAATTATATCCTTGTAAGAGAACTAATTTACAAGTAATAACTAATCATCTTTAATAACCTTTCTTCGATGTTTATCAAGGTTGCGAGTGATGTTAGGGTCTCCAATCAGACAGATGACTCTTCTCTTGATGGAATCCAGTAACTTCAGGATATGCTTAGGGGCGGAGCTCCCTACATGAGAACAATACTCCAAAGAAGGTCTCATCTGAGCTTTATAAACAATCAAAAGTTGCTGAGATACGTACAGTTTTCTGGTACGGAACGTTGTTGCAAGCTTTGATAAGCGGCTTTTGCAATTCCATCGACATGATTGTGCCAAAACATATTGGTGTCTATTTCAACCCCCAAAAAACTTATCGAAGCAGAAGGTGGAATTGTCTGACCTGACATCATTATATCTGGTTTGGGTATTATTCTTTTTGGAAAATACCGATGCTTGGGTTTTCATAGCATTGAATTTTTCCAGTAAGTTGATATACAATAGAAGGAGGGTTGGAAACAATATAGATCAATAGGGAATACCAGCGTTTCTGATAAAATTATTCGAGGGATATCATGAAATCATACTTTCTGGTTTGGTACCATTAGATTTGACATTCAACACATTCTATTCTCTAAAACCAAAAAAATTTTTTGGAACATTTGGGCCTCGTAAGTGATACAGTAGATTGACAGACTAATAAAAATAGATAACTAGAAATTAAACAAAAGTAACTATAATTGGGGGGATGATTTTCCTTCGATTTGGAAAACAATTGAATCATTCCAATTTTTTTTAATACTATATAATTATAATCACCATTACAGCCAAGAAATAATTATTCCATGTGATGCGCTTTTGGTGGAACCTTTGGTGTAGTAATGAATTCTACTGAAGTTTTATCCCAATACCAAACCGTTATTTTCAACATTTCGACACGTATTTCGATTACCAAGTGATCATCTTCAAGAGGAAGAATAAACTAAATGTTGTCCTCATTCACACTCCTAATAGGTCTCTGCGTCTTGATTATATTAAATTAATTTTACATTGTTGCCTCATATAATAGTCGGGTGAATCTGATGAATAAAATATTATTTCAACAAGCTATGTAGTATACTATTAGGTATTAGTCCACCATCATTATCCATAATATCATTATGTTTACTTATTTCTACACTCTCGTAGGCATCTTGTCTAACTAATCTCAATGAACTGAAGTCTATGGAATGGTTCCTTTGCAAAATATAATGGCCGACTGCTGAATATTCACATCTTCCATATTTCAGGTATGCTAAGTGTTCCTTATTTCTTATTTTAATGAATCTTTCAGTCTGTACATAATATTTTGCATTGCAGACCTTGCATTCAATTTCATGAATTCCAAACTTTTCTGAATTCTCGACCTTGTTCTTTGAATTTGAAACGAGTTATACTCGACAGAGCATTTTAGGAAATCCAATATAAATTAAAAATTCGGAAAAATCTGAAATTTGCGAAATTAGATGTAAGGACTACGATGCAAAATATTATGGACAGACGATGAAATAAGATATAAAGGACAATCATCGCACCTGAAATATGAAAGTCCCGAAAAATCAGCAGTCACCCATCATATTTTGCAGCAAAACCATTCAATAGACTTCAGTTCATTAAAATTTGTTAGACAAGTTAACAACAACAGGCGTCTAGAAGCCTATTTGAGTGTAGAAATAAGTAAACATAATAATATTATGAATAACGATGGTGGACCAATACTTAATAGAATAGTTTATTGAAATAATATTTCATTCATCAGATGTACTTGACTATTAGATAGGACAACATTGTATCTGCAGATACCTAGCAGAGGTATCTATAATATAGATAAAGACATCATTGTATGTATATTTAGTTTCAATCTTCCCCTTGAAGATGAGCACTTGGTGATCGAAATACGTGTCGAGGTGTTGAAAAAAAATGGTTTATTGTTGGGATAAAACTCCAGTAATATTCAATAATTACTTCATTTCATTCTTTAGTTCAAAACCATACCAGATCATCAGTCATCTCATTCTGTATTAAATTTACATATATGAATTTATACTTACAAGAGAAGTTTCGACGTTCAATATAGTGCAATGTGTACACAGAAGATACAAAAGATTGAAAATATTTAGTAATAACTTTCAGTAGTACCTATAGATTACTCACATAAACCAGTTCATTAAATATAACTGCATGAATAATTCAACTTAAGAAAGCATTGAAGTCAAAATTGAATCATCGTGAATTCAGTGAATCAATTTCTCTGGAGAGATTTATTTCATAGATAAATGCCTATCTGGCTGAATTCCTCAAACGCTGCCTCTGGCTGGAAACATTCATCATTCGCAAACTGCCTCATACCCAATCGTAAATGTGAGGAATATTTTATCTTTAATGTTCCCGTAGAGCTTTAGGAAAATACGAAACTGAAATAAATTCCGAGCTGAACACATTCAGTTGTTGAAATGAAATTTCATTATCTTCACTCTGGATTTTGTAGATTTAGAGAATACATAATGTGTCATTACTATGAAGAGGAATGTGAAATATACATTTCAGTTCACTTTCCTGTGCTAGGAAGTGAGACATCGAAAAGATTTTCACAGCCTTATTGATAAAGAAGAAACAAATATGAAAAATAATAGGAAAATGACCCATATAACTATTATATCAAACCTAATTTTTTTTCTTTTTTTTTTTATTTTTCAATAGTTATCTTTTCTAAACCACACACGTTGTTGTCATCAAATTGTGATCCTTTCCTGAGCACCCTTATTTATAGAATTATAGATTAACACATTGAATACGTACTGTATGTTTTGATATGTTTCGGTCTAAAAACCATTACAAATGGTTTCCAAACCACAATTTTAATAGGAATGGTTGTTTGGACTAGTCAGTCAAATTGTGAATTACTATAATTGAAAGGCTAAACTAACCAAGTATTTAAACGTTTCATGTCAGTATTTAGTTTCAATTTCAGGCAGTTGATTGTATTTTGTAAATATATCATGATAACTATAACTGAACAACTGATAACTACAGCAGAATGGACAAAGTCGTAAAGAAACAACTACACTTGATGTAAGAATCTGTGCTACTGATGAGTTCACAACTTTTCACAAAGTGGCTGTTTGGAAGTCTCTGATTTTGTTTCGACTTCAATAACTTTTTTTTCAAGTTACCGCACCGTTATCTGATAAATCGTCCCTCTACTCATCTTCATTTGTTCATTGGGTATAAGTCAGTTCTCGAATTTTATGGCGTTGGTGCAAATCCGATTGAATAGTGCAGGGCAAAAATGATTCGGCTTACACCTATCGGAATCCATAGAATCATTTGGTAATTCCGATAAAAGTATTCTATGCATCAGATCAGACCTTCTTTGGATTTTTGTTCTTATTTATGGAGCTCCGCCCCTAAACATACCCTGGAGCTGCTGGATTCCATCCAGGAAAAGAGGCACGAAGATCACTCGCAACCTTGATAGTCTGGAACAACGAAGAAAATTTAGAGGTTTCTTCCACTTTTATATATAGTTTTACGGGAGATATTCAAGAGACATGTCTCATTTTATTTCACCAAAAGCAGTAGACATCAGAAATATGCGATGGACTGTGGCTGCTCAACGTTTTGGAGTTCACCTCAGTGCTCCTTGAACTTCACTGTTCAAAGACTCTCCCATTTGATGAACTGCGTTTATGTGGAATAAACTTCCTGAGAACGTTTTACCAAATGAGTTTAATCTCCAGCGATTCAAATTCAACATGAATCGCAACTTCCACCTGTCAACCACCTTGAAATAAACGATTAATCGCTACTTTCACGCAGGAACCGCTGTTGGTGCTTGTGTTTTGTTATTCACCTTCGCTATCAGAGTATTAGAGATTTTTTTGATGATTCTCTTTCAATTCTTCAATTCTTGCTTTCAGCTTCCCTTCATATATGGAGGTGCTGGTGGAATGAATTCACAGGTGATGTTTTTAAAAGGAGAAAACTTCATAATGATTCCATCTATATGCTCAGCAACTTTTTTATATCAGCAGAGTGCATGTTTGAATCATTATCCTATTATTTTTTTGTATATCTTGTATAATCCCTATGACAGCAGAATCCGTTATAAAATAATTTTCATTTGTAGATGAAGTGCCGTTACTCTCATAGAGATGAATAGTACCATATAGCGATTTTCATGATTTTTTCCATTATATATGGACCGGGCCCAAAGTATTCACGATAATTTTTAGTTTTTTGTGACCAAATGTTATGTGATATCTTCCAATGGAAAGTTTAGTGGAACAATATTTTCTATCCAGAATTGCTGGCCATTTTTGAAAATAGTTCAAACCTTCAGTATGTTCCAATATCCCTCTCATCTTTAAATACAGTTTTCGTCAATTATTGACATGAGGTTATTTTCCTATTTCCCAAATTTCGTGAAAGGAACCAGCGTCCTGACTATTTCCAATCAGAACTTCTTTAGAAATAACAAGGTTTTCAACTCCCTAACCTTTTCACCAAACCCTTTGTGCATTTTTTTGCCATATTTCATAGAGAAATATGTCGCGGTGGTGGATACGTATTTTTAATGTACTTGTCATTATTTCTATCATTTGAAGGGATAGCAACCGGTTGATTTATGTCAGTGATTCGTTCTACTCATCGAATTGACCGCAAAGTGGTGATTTCTCTGCTACATTTTCTTCTCCAGAAACCCACTGTCAGTCTGATATGTTATTAATGCCTGCTATTTCCCCAATTCCTACTGCTACAAAAATTCTCTGTATTTTAGACTTGGAACGTATCCAGTGTGGGACTACTATTAAATACGTCCACAAATGAGTTGAAATAATATTAATTTAAAAATTTTCTCTGATAGTATTCATATAAGTATGTTGCACATTTTTGCTAACATCTGGATTTAGTCATCGGTCAACGATTTCATCCTTGATTCATCACACATCACACATCAAACAAATTTTTCTCTCCAAATCTCAGAAAACAATAGTTGAATAAGGTTTTCCGCCGCAGAAATTAGTTCGGATACTATAGCATATAGATTTCCTCATTCCATTAATTTTTATAATAGTATTATATATACAAGTTGTGTCCGTCTTGTTGATTTTTGTAGGCGACTCATCAACCCAGAGTATTCAAATATTGCATGAGTTTTACATGAAAACTCTAGATTTTTCACCACCATGGAGAAAAACCTAACGGCCATCTTCAAAACATCTCATTTTGTAGGATTTTTACTATTGGTTCAGCAAAAAATTGAGTCATGAGCTTCAAGATTTCACCAAAGACCCAATACTTCTTCAGCAGGTTTCTGAATGGAAGCGTTTTAATTTTTCTGAATTGCATTCTCACATCGTTCAAGCATACTTTGGTAATTATATAACTCATTTCAACAATTATAGCTTGAATTCCTCTTCAATTATAGTTTTCAATTATCACAAATTTCCGAATTTGAATAATCATGAAGAAAATTCAATGAAGAATCAAAGTATTCCGAATTGAAAAGTCACAAATGAAGTTGCCAGCAAGAGTATGTTCCAATCAAGATATTATTTTCATGGAATTTTTATATACAAGAACCATATATATAATATTCAAAATAAAACTAAATTAGTAAATGATTCTTGATATCGACACTTATTTATTATGTTGTGTGGAAGTTTTGCTATGGATGATTTCCTTGTGAAACCTGTGGTGCTTTTTATATTTGAACAAATACATTTTTGCAAAAAGCTAATAATACCAATTCAGTTTATTTTCCTCTTTGATTTGTTCATTTGTTCACGCCCTTCTCACTGAAATATAGAGGAGAGAAATGTCATTAGTCTGAATTTCACGACAAGCGTAAAGGGGGTTGCTGAATCTATTTTTGTACTACGGGGTGCTTCTGAAAAGTATTCTCCATAAAACTATAACTAGTCATGCGAAAATATTCAGATTTCTGGAATGTCACGGGCAAATTTCTTGGTAATTCAACGCGATGAGATCTCGAGATCTAGGTCGTAGATAAAACCCCGGCAGGAAGAAATATATGAACCTGAGGCGGTTGGTTTCAGCTACTTGCATAAATGCATTCGGTATTGAGCGTGATGGGCTCTGCAATAGGATTTATATATGTTAGATATAGATATTATTTCCAACGTTCAGGCATTCATTGGTTGTGAAATGTTCCTGAAACGAATTTTGAAATGCATAAATCACGTTGTAAAATCATTTCAACATGGACATACTAGATATTGATTATCAGAGATGTGGGTCCAGAGAATCAACTTTATTCTAAATGGAAAGTAGAAAGATGTTGTTTTTTAACTTATCGCAACACAAGTTTTTTATAAAAAATTCATTATCAGTTTCGTATCCATTTCATTTTTGATCTCATCAATATTGTATTTATTTTGCTCAATTGTGCAGCCCCAACTTCATTAGTTATTAGCCGCTTTTGCTACTCTCGTAGTATTCAATCTGTACTTTATCAAAAATATTATTATTTTCGAAAACTACATGAGGTTGTCTAAATTGAAAGAGTGTATTTTTAGAAGAGATTAATTTTAGGGGAAGAAAAGTTTTGGCTTTCTACTTCTCGATCTTGATACAAAAAATATGGGAATCTTCCAAAGAAAACAAGGAAGCAATCAATTTCAAAAAATAATTGTATATAAAGATTTGTTAATCATGCAAAGAAGTAACTTCCAAGTAAACCCTTTTCGAAACATCTACTTTCATATAAATGTTGAATTACACGAACGAAAAATACTTTCCAAACAAATACTTTTATATGAACACTGAATTATACAAAAATCCTTTTCTCTATTCAGATTTCAAACATTAGTTTTCTATCACATTTCTATCACTGACAAGGATGGCCTTCATTGTCAGTGATTTTTTGACAGTCCGTAAGAATGTTCACAGTCGGATGGATTAGACATGTTTCACACTGAGGTTGTTGGTCTACTTGAATAATATATTTATGTGCCAAATTCTCAACCATGAATAACAATAAAATTTGTTCTCGCTTAGTTACTTTCGCTAGTATTTTCTGTTTTTAAACTGTTGGTTTTACATACTTTGAACTTATAATCAGTATCATTTCATGAATTTTGCCAGGAGAAAATGTCTCTAGATTTGTTGAATGGTTTATAATCTACCGGATAGATTGGTGGACCTTCTCAATCATTGGAACAATTTTTGTTACTTTAGCTATAATCCCTAATACCACATTAACATGGCATGTAGGTTAGCAAGTCTATGCTAATTAGGAATTGTGAATCGTTATATTCGAAAATTCACAATATAGAAGAGGTTGATGAATATTATTCATCATTTGAACTGAAAAACTTTCACTTTTACTGAAATTAATTGTTGAACATCATACCATGAAAAAGAAGTAGTTGTATTCATATATACCCCACACGAATAACAATGAATCGAGACAATGTTTCGACCTGTTTTCAGTCGGCCTCAGTCGTCAAAAGTATTAATTACATTATTCATAGTCTTCTGAGTAAATATATGATGCATTTTTGGTCATAATTGAGTTGAGTCTAATTTGTTAATACACTGTTATCATAGTTTCAAATGGAATTTTTGACTAATGAACTCTATTATTATTTTTCTTAACAGTTTAGTAAACCACAACCCGTGTTTTATTATTCAATAGCTTCTTCAGATTTACCAAGAAGCCCTTTGTAGATGTTAGATAGTAGTAAACACGACGGAAAAAGCTACTATATAATAAAACACGTTCCTCGGTTCTCCAAATTGTTGAGTGAATATATCACAATAGAGTTTTATTCAAATAGGTCGGTATTCACATCAGTACAAGACTTTAATTCCTACCAATATATGAAATCCACCATAGAAATATTTCTGTCATCTTGATTTCTATAAAAGAAGTTCATTAAATTCAGAAACGTTGAAACCAAAGACTAATAACGGCGACACTATGACCTACTCCAGAGACGAAAGGTTTATTGAATAATATCTTCAATTTCTGAAATGTTTGGTTTGATAAATTAGGTTGATTACCACTATATGAAAAATGTTGATAAAACTGAGTTATTGAAAAAAAATAATTTGACCTTTGTAGCTGTTTATAAACTTCATTTCACACTTCGCTATTTCCAAATTATACAACAGTATATCATGTCTGGCACCGTTCTCAACAACTTTCAGCATTGATATTTCATCATAAAGTAGTTCACCAAGGTGTTGTATAAAATTTGTTACGTGCATATTTTTCTTAAAAATAGTTTTTGAATGGTCATTCAGACTAACCAACATACTTCTTCAGTGCGTTGGTTGGATGTAGGTTATCTCCAACGGATTTGGATCCGAAATGGAGTTAATGTATATACAACTTCCAATACAACAAAAAGGGATTTGGTTTTTCAATGACAAACCACTAGCACTTCAGAAAAATACTTGAGGCGCTCTAAGAGCGATGCCTCTGCTAAAGTAGGGATTCACATTGAATTTGAATCGCTGGATATTGAGTTCATTTGGAAAATCCTCCTCAGAGAGTTCGTTCCACATAAACGCAGTTCTCCAAATAGAGGTGTACTGAGTTGAATCTCAAAACGATGAGCGGCCACAGTTCGTCACGTATTTCTTATATGTACCGCTCTTGGTGGAATCAAAAGTGACAAGTCACTTGAATACCTCCCGTGAAAGTATCTATAAAAGGTATACAACCTTCCTTCGAAGTTCCGGACTATCAAAGTTGCAAGTGATGTTCGTGATTCCAATCTGGAGGAAATCTAGCAGCTTCAGGGTATCCTAAGGGAGAAGCTCCATACTTGTGAGCAATTCTTCAAGAACGTCTGATCTGAGCTTTATAAAGCATCAAAAGTTGCTGAGATGTGTATTGTTTTCCCGTTCGGAACAGTGTTCAAGCTTTCAGAAGCAGCCTTTGCAATTCCAACGACATGCTTGTGCCAGGCCACTTCAACCTCCAACAAACTTATCGAAGCAGACATAGGAATTGTCTGTCCTGACCTTATTATATCCGGTAGGGAGTAAAAAAATGCCTGAGTTTTCGTGCCATTGAACTCGATTACTTTCGCTTCAATTCCTCATCAAATAATTCAACCTCCTGCTGCCAATGAAGATGGGCATCTGCAGCCGATATCCTGGTATCCTAATGAAATGACACGACGTGTGTGCTGTCATCAGCAGAGTCATACATTAGATTTTTGTTTTCCTCCAATGAATCGTAAATATTCAATCAAAAAGAGGGGTTGTAGACAATATCGATTTCTTGGGAACACCAGCGTTGATGGTAAAACTATTCGAGAGGTATCAATCGACGCCACTTGAAACAAAGGTCTGGTCAGGAAGCTGGAAAGCCATACACAAAAATGATCCCACAAACCATAGCATCGAACTTTGGTCAGCAAACCCTCATGTCAAAGACCTTAAAAATATCAAGCGCAACAGCTTTTGACTCTGCATGTTTCTTAATTGTGTTATTCCAAATATGAGTGACTTACGATGGAAGGTCGCCTGTTGATTTTTGTTTCCGAAAGCCATATTGATGATAGCACAACATGTTGAAGCCTTCCAAATATTTAAGGATATGGTGGTGGTTTCTCCATGATTTTTGAAATCGCTGATAACAAAGAGTATCCGCTGTTGATTTCTCAATCTTTGAATATGAAACAATACGAAGAAACTATTCTCAAATGGTTCAGTTACAGAAAATTCCCAAAACGATTCCAAACTTTACGTATTTAGAAAGAATACTAGTAATTTCATTTACCGGTATTGCTGATACATACCACTATTGGGAACAATGAAAACTGTTGCTTAGTTTGTCAGTTTTTTTTTTCATTAGGACATAGTTGAAGAAATTGTTATCTTCAAAGACACAAAGCCTGAGTTTATCGTAATGTCATCTCACACGAAACACTCTAGTGTTAAGTAACTGTAAAGGCAAAACTGAAAAGAGTAGGTTTTACGAAATGATCTGTGAGGATTTTCACAGAAAGTATATCATTCATACTGAACATCTATTGAAGAACATGATACATCAAATTTCGTATACCACCAGAAAATCCAATGTCACTCAAAACGCCATAGAACAAATGAGCCCTGCTTGTGTCTGTTTCCAGAGTTACGAAATAGCAAAATGTGGCATGAAAACTAGGAACAATAACAAAGATATCATTTCAGACAACACACTGTTCTTTCTTTAATGAAGCATTTCTTTGAATGGAAGGAAACATTTTGGGTAACTTTTCTTCTTGTATTGGGGAAGTTATTGATGATTTCAAACAAAGCTGATTCGTTCTTTTAGATATAAATTCACGAGGAAAACAAATTTTCAAACATTTTCTACAATGAAAAGAGTTTATTCTCTTTTGTATTTGATCAAACAAAATATAATCACAAGTTAAAATTCGTCCACTCTACTACTTTCTGCTGAAATATCATAAGCAATGCAACGAACTAATATGTTCGAATCACATATTGTGTTTGAGGAAAGGTAATTTACCACCTCAACGAATTTCCCGTTCCAAAATGAGCAATGTAAACAAAAGTAGCTACCTAACAATTAGGAGAAACGCCTTTATTTATACTGACGTGATAATTCATTATGTAACTAAGACGTAATTCATTAAAAGGTGTGTATATAAGGAATGTATGCTGAATTCGCAAACTCTCACGTTCCCGGCTTCACTTACAGGAAAACATTAACTCTAGATGTAGGTAAAGTAGAATCTCCAGAAACTGCATCGATCCATTGCGGGAAAACTATACTTACAAAAAATCTGGAAATTTTACTATATACAAAAGGCGATGAACGCTACTCAACTAAAATATTTTCAAAATAGAATACCCTATGTATTATTACATTTTTGAATTCTACATCAGAATCTAAATACTTTTTTGTGTATAATGATCAACTTTTCCTAAAAGGACACCTTTATCATTGTTTTGGTCCAGTTCCTTGTAGAATGGAACCAAATTCATTAGACTTCATATTAAATTTTGATAATTTTTAACAATACAGGGTGATCAAAATAGAAGAATATTTTTTTCAGATGAAAACCTCTCATTTTTATAATTCAATCGTATTAGGCATTGAAAATAAACGTAATTTTCTGTCTGAGGATACCTATTCCAAAAATCATCATTTTTTGAAATATTTGAAATTTAATATTTTTATATCGACAGAATAGTTATTTTACGGTTTCTAAATATTGTTAGTTGGCCATGACGGCGCGGAGTTTGAAAACAATCAATTGATATGATAATGTCACTTTATACTTGTCATTTGCAAATTGTCAATAATAAATCACGCCGGTACAATCAAATAACACAAGCGAAGATTATTTACAGGACCACGCAAAAACCTAATGGAAA
This sequence comes from Leptinotarsa texana, assembly GCA_015342105.1. Taxonomy (NCBI): domain Eukaryota; kingdom Metazoa; phylum Arthropoda; class Insecta; order Coleoptera; family Chrysomelidae; genus Leptinotarsa; species Leptinotarsa texana. The sequence continues at coordinate 11,890 of WOGN01004179.1, forward strand.
ATGGATTTCGGTGAATTCTGCTGATTTTTTTGGTAGGATGAACTTTTTAATGTCCTGAACAAAAGTCTACACCGGCACAAACGGGAAAATAATGGACAGTTGAGAGAAAAATTGCTTGAAGTCGGCAAAATGGTGAATTTAGTAGTGAAACGGGAGAAATAGGCCATGTTATTTTGCAACTTCATGCCTCTCAGAAATTGTGGCTGCGCTTTAGCAATTCTTTCAAGGGTCTTATGTCCTTACAGCACCGTTCGCCAATAACTGCAGACTATACAGGGTGACGTATAAAGCCATAATCCGTGGAATGAAAAAAACTTATAACATTACGATAACAAATATTACTGGAGTTTTTCCCCAACACCAAATCGCTATTTTTACACCTCGACACGTGTTTCGATCACCAAGTGAATATCTTCAAGAGGAAGATAAGAGTTCCATCTTCCTCTTGAAGATGATCACTTGGTGATCGAAACACGTGTTGAGGTGTAGAAATAACGATTTGGTGTTGAATAAAAACTCCATTAATATTCATTACTACACCAAAGGTTCCAAACAGTACATCATAATTACGAAAACAATAGATTATGAGAAAGTTAGTCACTGGTTGTAAATATGGTTGTATAGAAGATAATCCAGTTGATATACTGTGTGACACTCATTTATTATGCAGCCCCATTTTCTCCTTTGTTTCTCTTGACATATATCTGGGAACATTGAATATGCTCAGTTGAATGGACCCTCCAGAAAAGTTTCGCTTTCCTACTCCTATTTTACTTATGTGTAAAATAAATGATAGCAATATCTCCATAATCATTACAGATAACACCATCAATCCTAGTATCGTTAGGTTTTTCATGGTCCTTCCTAACCGACATTGTAATAATATACAGGATGTCCCATTTGAAAACTGAGAGTTGTCATTTCCGAAAAAACGGAAAGTTGAATTTGTTTTGCAAATATGTCAAAATATGCCATCTAGTGAGCACATTCAATGTTGAGGTTTCAGAAATATTGCCGTAGAAATAAAGGAGAAGAAGGGGGTGTACCATGAGTCTGTGTCACACGGTAAAGAGGCTGATAATTGGAGAAAATAATGGAATTTATAAAAATTGGTGTATTGATAATGTTACAAATCACAACAGTATGAATACGTATGAAAAAACTTGTAGCAAGATTTATTGAAGAATAACATTGCTGAGACGTTCTTTTCAACGTCCTGATCTGATATTTCGATGGGCACAACGGAAAATATGGACAGTCTTCGAGTGAAACGGCTCGAAATCGATAAAAGAGTGTGTGAGAAGATGAAAACTAGAACCTGTCATGCAATGTTTCATTATTCTCATTTTTCCACATTTGTCAATATTTCAACCGGTATCCTATTCTTTGATTAAGTTACCAGTTTTCTATTGTCATTATAAAATATCATCAGTAATGTCTATACTCCTGTAATGTTTACATAGTAAATAAAAGATTTTCCTAAAGTTTGAAACTTTTGCCTGTTTATTTTATATTGCATACCTCTCTGATGGTTTCTATTAGAAAATCAAAGACATTGTTTCATATGCAATGAAAAATGAAGAAAAACGGTAGATTCCTATTCAACAGAGGGATGAATCAGGACTACAAGATATTCCCATTAACGATTCCACAAGATTGTGCATGAATTGTTTTAGGGCAGTAATGGAAGACGATTTGATGTTTCTCAAGCTGAATATTTTGAAACAAACTTCGAGCGAATCATGCGTTGTATGTTACGCCACACTCAATGTACATCGGTTAATTCTAAAGTGTCGACTCAATGTTTTTTTTTGAAAAACATGAATATCAGAGATAATGCTAAGTCTTGCATACATAACTTGAATGAAACCGTTTTTTCCGGAGACAAATTTTTCCTGGAATGCAGTTCAATTTTCAATTTGTAGTTCAATTTTCATGTAGCATGAAAGAAAGGAATTTACTGACTTTCTCTCAAGAACTTAGAAAAGTACAGAACATGCCACAATGGCCACAATGGGATTACTTGGGTGATGAGAGTTTCACAATGAATAAGTATCAGTTTCACAATATCTACTACCTACTGCGTACTGCTATTCTGTACCAGTAGAAGGTGAAAACAGATATATTCCCAAATATGATCTCCGGGCTTTTTTGTGCAAACGCAAACAAGGGTTCTCCGACGACTTTGTGAAAGTCATTTTCAAATATCCTTCACGGCAATGCTCAAGTATGACAATTTCAACTGTAAGAAGATCAATTTCATTAATATTTGTCGCAGAAAATATTGGTTTCGGTTCAATCGCTCAGGAACAATACATTGAATGTCATGGCAATCAGTTCACAAATACAGGGTGTCCCTGGACTTCCTCTTTTCCTTTTGGGAATGTATAGATTGGGTCAAAATATCACCAGTACTTCATATAACTTTTTTTCCTAAAATCCTTCGTTACCAAGTAACGGGCCCTCGAAGTTACAAAATGAAAAACGTTTTTCTTTGATAACTTTTCAAGTGAATA
>WOGN01004180.1:3281-14405 GCA_015342105.1 Leptinotarsa texana
AAACCAAGTTTCGTCGAGGTAGATTATATGTCGGCTGGATTTTCGGTAGCTTTTTCATTCGCCTCAAATATTCTTGTCGGAGTTGAACAATGTGACCATCCGATTGTTCATTTTTTTATATTTGAAACCACAAGACACTAAGACACCTCGTAGATTTTCTAAAGATTTGTAATTGTAATCGGGATAGTCGTGTAATCTATACCAAATAATTTCCAAGGTTAGTACTTCATTTTCTTTTGGTATTTACCCAAAATTGTTCGCCAATTCACATCTTTTGTAGCACCATCAGCGTTTGCGAATTTTTTATTCCTTTGTTGTCGTTTCATTGCATGATCAATGACATCCCCTATTTTAATGACTCGAAGAACTGTCGAACGAGATAGTTTCGTTAAATCGCATATTCTATTCACAATAGCATTCTGTGAATTGTGACAGTTTCCCTTCTTCAAGCATTCATGAATATTTAAAATTACTCGCTGAACTCGAACATGTAAATCCTTATTTTCAAATTCCGGATCATCGTCGGTTGACACAGATTCCTCACACGTAATGTTATCATTTGTTTCAGAGATCAATTAACCTAACACCAAACTGATATCTTTGCACTCGACGCGCGTGTCGCTAACAAAGTTAGCATCTTCAGAATGTATCCATAACACTTAAGTCTGGATACCTTGCTGGCCACCTCACCGGCCCATTATTCCCTACCTATTTATCACTGAACCTTTCAGACAGGTAATCAGATACTCTTCTGGTACTGTGCGGTGGAGCACCATCATGTTGAAACCATATGTTGTTATAGTTAGCCAAAGGTAGATCATCAAAAGAGTCTACAAAAATCGAAAATGTTTCTCGAAAAATTGGAGATATTGGAAAAAATTAATTCTTATCATAATAGGCTTCGACTTTGGTGGTTCTAAATTTGACTTTCAATTTGTTACACTCAATGGTGAGGATCGAATCTGAAATACCCTGTATTTAAATAAACGTTGATATAATTTCCGTTATATTTTGAAATTTGAAGTTGAGTACCAAAATAGTTGAAATTTCTGTAAGCTGACGAAACATGCTCATCCTTGAGCGTCATAATACATATCGTGCATAGTACGTGTATAGCAAAAAAGTGGTCCGGTAAAGAGTTGTAGAGATCATTGAGAGCTATGTTTCAAAAATAATTACTAATATGCAGGGTGTTCAATGAATGTACAACAGACCAAACTGACACATTTGAATAACCATTTTTATTGCATTCACATTATTGGTATCCAATTTTCAGTTCGAAACATTCACAACAAACTTCTATATGATCTATGTTCTTTTATAAGAATCATATAATCAGTACCCATTTATAGTCATCCCGAAAACATGTTTGGAAAAAACACCTGGTATACAGATGGATCGAAGACCAAACATGTAACGGGAGCTGGAATATACCGAGCGGATAGAAATTTAAACTACAACTATCCGCTAGGACTATATACATCCGTCTGTCAGGCGGAAGTGTATGCTATCTTGCAGTGTACAAGGCTTATTAAACTGAGACCTCAAAAAAATGTGCGGATCAATATTTTTACAGACAGCAAGAGCGCACAAGAGGCTCTGACAAACCCGAAGGTTACATCAAAACTGGTCTGGGAATGCCATGAAGAACTGAATGAACTTGCAAACAGAAACAAATTAACTTTGTACTGGATGCTAGAGCGTTCAGGAATCACAGGTAATGATGAAGCTGATGAATGCGCTAGACACGGATCATCAACTTCATATATAGGTCCTGAACCATCTCTGGGGGTACCAAAATTATTGGTACGAAACCAGATTAGGACATGGACCAATAAGAAGCACACATAGTACTGGATAAAAGTACCTGGCAACAAACACAGTAGAAACTTCATTAGGGAACCGTCCGCGAAAAGAACCGAAGAACTACTTCAATATAGTAGGGATCGGCTCAGAATAATTACAGGGTTACTAACCAGTCATTGTCCGCTTAGAGAACACCTGAATAAAATGGGGCTGTACAACGGAGACCTCAGCTGCAGATTATGCAACGAAGGGATAGAAACAGCTCTACACTATGCGAATGTGAGGCACTGAATCACAGAGGCAGGCAATATATGGACGTACGAAATTACGTCCAGAGGAATATGACGAACATCCAACACGGAACCTGTACAAACTAGTACAGGGAACGCGACTGATGGAATTGGTGTCATGAGAAGATGGGAGAATAAACGCAATGAGCCCAAGAGGCTGCAGTGTTTTCTAGAAACTTGGACTAAGTGGACAAGTCAAACAGCTCCCAAGCTACCAAAAAATAAAAATATTTTCTCTATTACCAGATTTGTGGATTGGAGTCAGAAAACATTGCTTCCAGAATTCAGAGAAGATTCCCATAGATGAAGAAAGAATAAATAATGTTGTAAGAGTTTTGATAGAGTGAATATGCAGTTTTTTTTTAATTTCAAAGGAATTCAATCGGGACCAGCTGAAAGTTTTCCTGGGGTTATCATGAGTTTAATTGTATATATTTTTTAATTACAACTCATCATCATCGGAATCAAAATTTATTATGAGAGGCTGAACATCTTCCCTATCAAACACAACTTCTCTATCCCAATATAATTTTATGTTTTGTTTGGTTTGTCGAATAGTTTCAGCCCATACATCAGGTGTCGCTTTGTCTAAAGCTTCTTTCCATATATCCTGGGATTTGTCAACTGAAGTGCCATCTATTCCCACATTGGGAATTGGCCGCGGTGGTAGTGCGTCCGACTCACGATCGGAAGGTCGTGTGTTCGATTCCCGCCTCGACCAGATATTTTTCTCGAGAGATTTTATCTGGTTGAAGCTGGAATGATTCTGCAACCGTGTTAGGAATCACACGTTAAAAGGTAAGACCTCGTTAGTCCTTAGCTCGCACAAGTTTCTCAACTTCTGAGAGTTGTCGTTCGTATGGGGGGGCCGCTGATTAACGGAAAAAACAGAACAGATATTATCGCTATACAAATTTTTCGTTAGTCCCCAACTATGTTTGATGGAATTAAAGATACAGTGATACGGTGGAAGACGAAGTACTTGACACTTTTAACGTTGGAATCTTGCCAGGATCGCCAAATAGTACCATCTTTGAATACCCAAGTTACATCCAAGAATACAAACTGGCGTAAACCCTCTTTCTTAAGTTTCATGTAATCATGCAAAAAGTGTATACGTTTCATTGCCATAATAGGCAGCTCCATCAAACCATGACGTGAATCGTCTTTTTTGTATGTAAAACCAATTTGCTTCAGAATTTTCCATAAAGATGTCTTACAACATTTGAAGAGATCATGTTCTTCCAATTCATCTTTCAAAGTTTTCAATTTGATATGTTCTCCTGAAATTATTGTTGTCTTCAAATATTGTTCATTGAATAAATCAATACAAAATACTCAATGGTTTTGTACATATCATAGATCACATTTCGAATGGCAGCACTGGTTTCACTCGTTTTCGCTCTTTCGATCGTTTGCTGAATACTTCACCTTTATTAGATTAGGTCACAATACGGTTTACAGTAGTAACACTCAACTTCAAAGCATCTGCAACCCTCTGAAATCAACAATCGACAATAATTTAATCTAAGTCAACATTTATATATTTCCTGTATAATTTTTGTTTAGTTTTTAACTTACATCTCTAACAGCAGTTAGTGGAAGTACGGGTCCTCCATTCTCACGTTCTCTTTGAGGAGAGATTGATTTTTGATAAAGAAAGGGGTTTGACTTTCTGCTTCGCCATCTTCATACAAAAAAATATGTGGGAATCTTCCAAAGAAAGGAAGAAAGTAATAAATTTCAAAATAAAATCTTTACAAAGATATGTAGATCATGCAAAGAAGTAACTTAACGACAAAAACTGGAAGGAAAAACCTTCTCGACACAACTGATAATTGTACATTTCATGCTTTGCCGATAAGGATTTTGTTCTGTTAACAATAAAGTATACATTTATTGATTGAATTACTAATTATTTCAAGTTTGACCGGTTCTTTGCTTTCTGGAAAATGACAATTACATCAGCAAATGACTGTGAATCAATTAAATATATGTTAATTAAAAATGGTCGTGGAGCAGATCATTGTGGGACACCTTACTGAACTTTACTGGAATTACCCGTAATTCACTCTATAATTAAGATGACTTTTTATCACATTGTGTACCATGCTATTGATGAATTATGGCTCACTGTATCAGGATCTTTGGTCAAATCCAAATTCTGAAAATAATAAATAAATTGTGGATGGACTTTTAAGTGTTTAAAAATAAAGTTACCAATGAGATAAGGAAACAAAAAATAATTTATTTCAAAGCAGAATGGCAAAAAGCAGGTAACAATGCAAAAAAACAATGGAGAATAATAAACTCGATAATAAATATAAAGAAGAAAAAAAAGAGTCAATTGAATTAGTTACAGATGAAAGAACTATCACTGATCCTCAAGAGGTGGCAAATATGTTCAACGGGTATTTTACTAGCATAGGTCAATCATTTATTTCCAATATAGATATTGATATAGAAAGTATATATTTTGAGGAACTATCGTGTGACAACTCATTATTCCTAAAGGAAACCAATGCTAAAGAAGTATCTGTAGTCATAGTTGCAGTCAATAAAAACTCGGGAGTAGGGCACGACAACATATCCGTTAAAGACATAATATTAATTGAAAAAAAATGTCATTTCCATACTTGTTATTTGATAAACGATATTTTCAAAGCGGGGGTACTTCCTGAGATACTGAAGACTGGAAAAGTAATACCAATATTTAAGGGTGGTGATAACAAAAACTTAGAAAATTACAGACCTATAACAATAGTGTACTCATTCTCTAAAATTATTGAAAATATAATAAAGACAAGAACTTTGTTGGTCGTTATGTGGGATTTGATGAGTAGGTATCGGTATGGTTTTATCAAGGGTAGGTAGGTAGGTATAAAGTGAGTGGGTCTATTCGACCCTCCACCACAACCCATAAGGGTTTACTGTGGCTCTCACTTATTCACACTCGGCCAAATAAACCCAGCTTCTTGAGAAATCCGATTAGTTTGTATGGTGAGTGGTCTTTCAAGTCAGATGGTGAGAGTACGACTCTGCCCAACTCTAAAAACCCGATTCGGTCTCTAGCGGAGCAGGCACAAAGTATATGCTCTGCAGTTTCATCATTTTCTAGACAGAGGCGACACACACTATCTTCCGACAGTCCAAGTCTCTGCATGTGATGATTCAAATGACTGACCTGTAAGAAAACCTGTTAGACATCGTAGTTCATCCCTACTGTAGTCCAACAACTGTTTGGAAGGGCGAATAAACGCCTTGGAGTGGGCCAATCCTGGAAGATTCTGCCTGAAGTCCATAACTCTTCTTGCCATCCAGGTGTTCAGTGTTTGTTTGGCAAAGCCCAAAGCGATGCCAATGACAAAATTCTGGTCCAATGAAGCCGCATGCAGCACCCTCCTTTGTAAGAGAGTCCGCAGTTTCACTGCCTTCTAGGCCACTATGGCCAGGAATCCAGACCAGAGACAATCTGTTAAGTCTTCCTATCGAGGAGAGTCGTTTTTGGCAGTTTACTACCAATTTAGATGTTGTTCGGTAGGAGCCAAGAGTTTCCAACGCCGCTTGACTGTCAGAGAATATTTGTGACTTGTGACTGAGGTTGAATTTATCCAATCGCTCCGCACACAATTCAATAGCGTAAATTTCCGCTTGAAATACAGTCGCATAAATTTTCATCAGTTCGGACTTCCATTGTCTAATCTAATATAAAATGATTTGAAACCCTGAAAAAACAATTACAAAATTAATAAGGTTAACCGAAAAATATAATTTTGTAATTGTTTTTTCAGGGTTTCAAATCATTTTATATTAGATTAGACAATGGAAGTCCGAACTGATGAAATACACCACAAAACATTGTCAACCACCTTCAAACACATTCGCATAAGTTCCTAAGCAGGAATATAACTCGGTCCTGGGTCTGCGACTGAAAACACCTGCACCAGAACCGGAAGGTGTTTTTGATCCATAACTATCTGCTCTTAATATTTCCTCCTTCCGAAGGATCCAGTTCTCTCTACTCGGGAACAGTACTTTATAAGACAGTTCGTAGTTGATAGTTGGAGGCATAAAGTCAGAGGTCATTTCCAGAATGCTGTGACTTCCAATGTCAACCAACAATCTGTTGCACTCTGCATTGAATTGATTTGTGCAATTGGCAATGTGCACAAATCTGTATGCAGTCCATCTAGCCTCTCTTTCCAGAAAAATGTGGAGAGCAGGTACATCTAGAAGGATTTCCATGGCCGCTGACGGTGTGGTACTGATGGTACCACTGATAGCCAGACAAGCCTGTCTCTGTAAGCCAGAGATCTTCGCTTGGGCGGTTTTCTGTAAAGCCTTCGGCCACCAAGTAATTGCACCATAAGTGATCATTGGTCTGACAATCACCACATAAATCTAATGGATTTGTTTGGGACCTAAACCCCAAGTTTTACCACAAATCTTTCGACATGTCCATAGAGACAGTCTGGCTTTGTATAAAACTTTTTCCAAGTGAGCGTTCCAGGTGAGTCTCTTATCAAGGACACTGCCAAGATATTTGACCTCCGTTCCAAATGGAATGACCACACGATTGAGGGAAGGTGGCGTTAGATCGTCCAATTTCCTTCTCTTGGTGAAGCGGATCAACACAGCTTTGATGGGGTTGACAGACATCTGCACCCTCAGGCACCAACTGTGAACAACGTCCAATGCGCCAAGATGACAAGGTCATCTGCATCGCTTGCAGATCAACTTTTCTTCTATCGAGGGCATCAAGCAGACTATCCACCAGGGGCGACCACAGAAGGGGGGATATTACCCCACCTTGAGTACAGCCCCTGGTGACTCTGAACCTGATAGCCTCGCTTCGAAGAGTCGTAGTTGCAGTTCTGTTTACTAGCATGGCATAGATCCAGCCAGTTATGGTCGATTCTTTACCCTTCCTAGCCAGGGACAATCCTATAGATTTAGGTAGTGCTCGATGTATCTAACAGAGAGAGAGAATAACTTTTGGTGGAAATGTTTGGAATATGATTGATGCCCACAAAATACATCTAGTATAAACGCGCAGAATGGTCACATATTTTCATTTATTGCTCCTTGGAAATTCCGACTTTGAAAGTTTCTGCGAAGTGAATATATCATCAATCAAAGAAGATAAAAATATTTCAATTCCTGAATTTTGAGTTCAGTGACGAAATTTTGAGATTGAAGTTGTAATAATTATTGTCGAAATTTCGAGTTTGAAGTTGAAATTTCAAGGATATAGTAAAAATTTCGAAACCAAAGTCAAAGTTTCGAGAATGAAGTTTAAATTACGACTAAAATCTTGAAAGTATATTGTTAAAGCAAAGTTTCGACTTTTGACGACAGAGTTTCCAAAAAACAAATGAAATGAAAATGGTATGAGACTCATGCGCTTCCTTACACCTATTATTAGTGAATAACTTTTGACGAGAATATACGAGTTTTTAAATTCAAAATAAAAATTATGATCGACGGTTATGTCTAATAAAAACACGTATACGTTCCAAAATTGGACCATTGGATGAATCCATCAGCAGGAAATAACCAACGGATCAATCGGTGAGTTATAGAACTATTTTAATAACTCAATCTGGGTGCCAACAAAACAAAACTGATGTGAAAAGGATTATTCACACAGTCGATCTGCTAAAATTACTCATCATAGCGTTACGCAGCAACATGAATTATATTAAGAATGTATTTCTTAGATTCGTCACGTATCAAATTATCTGAGGAAGGATAGGTTTTAGGAATATTCTTGTCCTACTGTCAAGTCAGTAGATGTTATATAAACCCAACGCAATTATGCTTCAAATTTAGTTTGAAGTTTTCAATTGAACTCTGAGACTGATAAATTGAAAAAGATGTTTCGTGGATTGGATGTGATATTTCAAATTTTCGTGTATTACTCAATATATTTTAAGTTTTCTCTATTATTTATTTTCTTCTTCATAATCGGCAGTAATGGTAACCGACACCGGAAAGATAAAAAGTGTTCAATCTAGGGTTTTGTTCCACGTAGAGTACTGACAAGAATTGATTTGTCCTCACCACCACACCAACCTACGAACACATCAAACGGAGATAAAGGTTTTGAGGAATAGCCACATGCAATTGCCTACTGTAGTCCCAATATGCGTTTTCGAAACGAATATTCTAAGCATCTATTTCCCAGCCTGTAGAGTAATAGGCAAATGTGGTGAAGGGGACCAATAAAATCTCCAAGCTCTAAGTCAAAAATTTAGATGTCGGCGCCCTGACGAGTCTATAGATCAGTGTTTCTCAAACTTTTCGAACTCACGGCTTCATTATGTTTTTTGAAGGTGATCGCGGCGCCCCGAACGTAAAGATTACACTAGATATTTAATTAATAAATGTAGGTGTGGCTGTCTGAAATGATTGCATTTTGCAATTACCGATATTATCATATTATCAGAGGATTTTTATTAATAGGTACCGACGTATTACCTTTACTCTCAGTTATCTATGTTGTAAAATGTTGTACCTTGAGACTCACCCGTGGCCCAGGGCGCCTCAGCGCCCACTTTGAGAAACACTGGTATATGGTTATGACATCAAAACCAAAGTCCAATCGAGAGGAAGGCACGCACGCCAAGTTCGATCATATGTTAAAGTTTTGCGTAATGTTTTCTTCGATTACCGTGGCGTAATGCGTCAGGGGTTCTTGGCACATGTTCGTGCGGTCAATAAGGGGTTATGCGCCGCTTGCGAGAAGCAATGCGGGAAAAAGATAACGTCCGGTATTGTGGAAAAACAATTCATAGTTTTTGCATCACGATAATGCATCTGCTCACCCGTCATTGCTTTTTCGTTATTTTTTTTTCAAAAACAACAACGCAATCATGCTTCAGCCACCGTATTCACCAGATTAGGCTCCCTGTGACTTTTTTTGATCCCAAGGTTGAAGGGACCGATGAAAAGACATTGTTTTGCGACGATTGAGGCGATAATAGCTGAATCGCTGAGATTGGAAAAAAAGTAGCATAAGTATATTATAGAGGGGGAGCACTTTGAAGGGAACAAAATATAAATTGGTGAATAATTGAATATGTTTTGAGAAGAACGGAAATTTGCCTTATTTTTTGAACGATTTGTGGTATACATCACAAGTCTGTACCCTCGCATTCAGTTCACTACTGGAATGGAAAAGAATAAGTCGAAGAAGCAGACACAATTGATGGGCAATCATTTCGAAGCATTGAACAAGAGCAACATGGATTGAAAGAGCACATCCTATTTATTCTCCAGAATAACAATGATTCCTTGGAAACACTTGAGACAACATATGATGGCTCTGTAATAAATATACAACATATCCTATGTTTTTCATTCATTTCTGTTGCTCAATACTGGTAAGTTTATAAAGACTTCCCAGATTTTTAAGTTAATATCAAGAATTGCCCTTTTTTCTACTAGAGGGTTCAACAAATCACAAAAATCAGCGATTACAACAATGAGTCAAACTCCAAAGAAGTTAAAGGGGTGAAATCGACTGTTGCTGAAAAGCTATTGATATGTTTGAAATGTCTTTATTACTTCAAAAAACATGAAGTATACATAAATAGGGGCTAACTAAATTAACTAGAAATACAAATTTAACAAAATAATGAAATATAAAACGAGAAAACACAAAAAAAAATTTAACGAGCAGTGAACATTAAATAAATGATGTATAAATGAATAAATGAATAATAAACTAAAATAATAAAAAAATTAAATAGTGGAATAAAAAAGTACGAGTAGAATAATCAATATAGACAAAAAGTCTAATGTGAAATTTTCATAATCAATGCAAAATTTTCAGATATATTTCTACTCTAATTCATTAAATACTTTTTAAATTGATTTATGAATTTGAGAGCAGTTTTAGATTTATTTTGTTTCTTCGGGAATTGTATTATATATTATAATTTTATTATATATTATACTTACATCATGTTACATTGATTTCTGTCCAAAAGTAGATTTGAAATTACTAACTGATGGTAACTTTGTCTAGTGTAATGACTATGAATTTTATTGATTTCTATGAAATTTAAGTTTGAAATTTTTGATTTATTCGTTATTGAATGTTGAATGAAACAAAACATTTTTTGTTTATATAGTTTAAATCTAATAAATTTTTTGGTTTAGTATACAAATTCACTGTTGGTTCTGAGTACGATAATTTTTATATGCATTTAATAGTTTTATTTTGTGAAGATTTCAAAGGTTTTATTGTGGATTTATTGGCTGAACCCCAAATAGATATAAGATAATGCAGTTGTGAGTATATAAGACTGAAATAAATATTTTTCAAAAGTTTAAGAGAGATATAGTTCCTGATTTTGAATACAATAGCAATGACGGTGCAACGTTAAGTTCATCATGGGATACGATGTGTTTGCATATATTTCTCGATCATATTATATCGATTAATTTTCATATTGCTATGTAGATAGGACATGAAGTAAAACATTTAAAAATTAGGTATTGGAAATAACTACTCGCCTGCATAAAAGGAATTTAGAAAAAGTTTTGCTGCATCATGAAAAAATCCATGTCCTTACTCATATTATTATGATTTTTTATTCATAAAATTAGCTCACATTTTTACATTGCAATAAAAAAATACCCTGTATACAAGTTTCAACAAATCAAATATTTTCAAATTATATCTGTGGTTATAATGGTTACCAATGTGTCTTTGAATATTTTTACTTAAGTATATATATTGTTGAATAACGAAGTGAATAACAAAAACCCGAATTGTATATTCAAAAACCGCTTGTGAAATCGAAAAATGTTATTAATGTGGTAGTTATATATTTTATAAAATTGTTTTATGATAACTCTGAAAGTTGTGAAAAAGGTTGATTTTGATCGAATGAGGCAACGTCCCGGTAAACAGTCATCTTATTTTTATTATACAGTGTGACCCATTTAAAATGGAACCACCCCTGTAGAATGTGCATTTTTCAATCAATCTCAATTTTTTTTTATTGAAATATTAAGC
>WOGN01004181.1:0-14404 GCA_015342105.1 Leptinotarsa texana
ATATAATTTGCAAATATTTTCATATTTTCGTGTGTAAATAAAAAAATTATATGGGTGTAGAAAATATAAAATATAGTTGCAAAACATTTAATAATAAATAACAATATCTTTTATCATTTGGAAAATTAAAAACTAATTTGTTACATTCTCACTGAATGTCACACTATTTCCGTTATTCAGTTTTAGCAAAATATTATTAAAAATAGTGTGTAATATACAATTGATCAAAATATAGAAGTCTCATTTTTCATGATTCAAAACTTTTGTCCGTTTCAATGTCATATGTTTTGTAGTAGTTTATTAGCACTTTTCACTGTTTACTGTTCAAAAATAATATGTCTTTCCATTTCGAATTTCAGAATGTTGGATTTGAACATTTGTAAAACCACTATAAAACCATTATTTATACTTCTGAGGAAATTGAAACAAACATATTTCCTCTATGTTTACCAATACATTCCATTCATCTGATACCGCACAGATAATTGACAAGTTCGACATGCCCATCACAGTACACCTTTTCCCGTATCGTGATCATCCAGCGGACAATATTCTCCGCACCCTGACAGCTTAATAATATACACCAGTGTTGCACATCACCCTGTTATTGTGAAATATGAATCCGGCTCGAAGGACCAGAACGCCGAACATCGTTCGGGTTATAGAGGTGGCAGTTGGATGCATGTTGGATCGTGTATCAAATACGAGCTCAACAATGACGGCTGTAGTGTAGGCCCCGGGACTCCGGTAATCATTCACTTAGCCGCATATTATTCACCGGAGGCCGATACAGACGGGGCGTTAAAACGGCTCTCGAGAAGAGGTGATTCTGGGTTATTCCGTACATTGGTGCGCAAAAGGTCGGGGGGAAACAAGGAAGTTCGAATTAAATCAGTGAAAACAGTGTGTTGGTAGTTGTTTCGGCTCCAGAGTATATTCTTGTTATTCATGCAAATTTTTCGCTGAGCATGAATTTAAAGGTGAAGTTCGTCAGACGCATCAGTAGCAAAAATCAATCCAATCACTCAGTTTCATGACCGCATGCTATAAATCTTGAATCCGCCGCTTTTTATCAAAAATAGACTCCTTTTCCTTTAGTGTCAGTGGTATCAAATATTATGTTTTTTATTCTAGTGTTATGGGTAAGACTTTGTTAGCAGAAAGAAAATCGGGTTAATTTGTATATTGGGCGGGTGAAATGTTGGATGAGAACAAGGAAGTTTGATTAAATTGGTGATATCAAAAGCTTTTCGGTAGCCCCGCTGGCTCTAATTTCTTTTTTCTTGCTACGAAATTCAACACTTTCGAAGATAAGTTCAAAATATCAAAAACTATCGGCAATAAAAACGCCTTCTAACTGTTTTAGCTGTAGTCTTTCAATATTTCATTTCGTGATTTCCACAGAATGAAAAAACCCACATTGAAGCACACCTTGTAAACAATGCTTCACTTAGTTTTCCATTATTATTTATGGCTAATATCAAAGTGAATAGAATTATGAAAATGACAAATTTTCGCCAAAATTTTTGAAAATTTTCTTAGCTTTGCCTCATAATTTCAACATGAACATGTCTATTTTGCTATGTTTCGTATGTATAAACACTTTATCTATGATACCATTTGATGCATTTTTCAAACTCTTCTTATCCACACATCGCACTTATATGTAAATTTTACTACTATGTTAGTGTTTTTATATCCTAGTGGCCTAACTACTACCAGTTAGTATTACCTAACTACTACCTGTAGTTTTTTATTTAAAAATATTACGTATAAGACCAAACAAAGGGCTGTTAATTATTATTATTACTTTCGAAGGAAACCAGAAACCTGTTGTCATGTACCAGTCTCAACAATTTTAAACATTTCGCACTTATTTAATGGTCGTTCCCTGTGGCATGTTGAGCGATAGTAGATTTCTCCGGTCTATGAATCCGAACATGTGAAACATGTTCTTTGTAGCGAGCTTATATAGTCCGTTTGGTTTGACCAACATATATCTTATCACTATCCTCGCAGCGTATTTAGTAAATCCCTTCTCTTTCGGAGTGCCCAACACTTGTTGAAGTTTTGTGCATTTAGAAACTTGCGTTTCTAACAACTTCCATGCCTCACAGTCCTCTACGGCTCTGAGGAACGATTTATTCTCTACAGCCCCCTACGACTCTGAATATTGTTTCTTCACAGCCCCCTACTACTGTGAGGAATATATCTGATAGACCAGAGCTTCGAAAAGGTAACACCGAAATATGTCCTGTGGGGTCCACAGTTTTGAAATTCACTCTTATAATAATTTTTTTGAATTTTCAGATCAACCCATTGGTGTATTCGGGTTCATATGAAAGCACTATGAATTTTTAATCTTTCTTTTTTCGAAAAGTCGAGGTATTACGAAGAAACTTCCTAAATTTTTGTTTTCTAATTGATTTATCCACTATTTTCGATGGATATCCGTTGCTTTCAGAAACCTATCAAGGGTTTTTTCACGTTATATTAGTATATGATATGTAACTTTTACGATTTGTTATTCCATTCCTTCTAAGCAGTTTTCTACAACACCCAAGCATTGCGAACATTGCCCGATTTAAATTGAATATGGAAAATTTCTTCAGAGAATTTTTCCACAAGGAAGTCGTTATCCAAATTGAGCAAGCCTTGAGAAGGGTAGAACAAGGTCTATAAAGTTGATATTATCTGGTCCACTTTTCCACATTTCCTTCTCAAAGAAAACTGATGCCTGGATTTTGCCAACAGTCAATTTTAATTGGTTGGCAAAATCATATTTTTGCAAACAGTTTTCATTGATATTTTTTAAATTTATTTCTTTATTGTGTATATTAATGGATGCATTTCCAGAAATCAATATCTCCCAAAATGATTTTTTATCGTTTACTTGCTTTCTATTAGTTGTTTGGTTCATGTTCGAAGGCCAATATAATGAAATTGTTATCGATTTGATTAAAAAATGCCAGTAAATTATAAGAAACATTATATCATTAAAAGAGAAATGTGGTCCTTGCTCGTGAGAATGAATTTTGTTTGTAATTACTTTTGGAAAATATAAATTTTTCCACCACATTACAAATTTTCATTTTTCAATTCCGAGTCTACGATTTTATTCCTGTTTTTCTTCAGAAACTATACATTTCAGAACGAAATATCAGTTCAACGACCTTTGAAAACATATTTTTACGTGAGACATTTTCAAAGCTTTCTTGCAATTGAAAATATATGAAACTCAACTGTGAAATTATGAATTTGCTCATCTGTGATTGGTTAGAAGGTGTGAGTTATTGATCACTTTTGTCACAAAAAAATGATTTTGAGAACCATATTTGATTTATTAGGCAATGAAAGTCACTTCGGACTTCAATTGTTTAATATGATATAAATTGATTTGAAATCCCTGAAAGAATCTGCAGAGAGGAGTAGCTGAAAAAAAATTTAAAAAACTGAAATTACAATGGAATAACATAACGAGCAACAACCAAAAAGAAACAAAAAAATTGAACTATTAACACGAGCTGAAAAATTATTAACAAGAAGTGAAAATTAAAAATATGAAATTGAATGATTCCAAACCTACGACGTTTCGATTGTTGGTATTCACAATCGTCTTCAGGTGATAAGTGGACCTTCGAGATCTGACTATTTATGGGTCATTCGACTGCTTTCACTTATCCCCTTTATTTTCTCGCCGCTTCATTGGTTTTTAGCGGGAGCTTGTGGATGATTTCAGCTTGAGCCCACTTGATATGTATGATGAGTCCTGACATGCTCTGTTATTCCGGATTTGCTGGTTTCTACTCGTTGTGTCGGCAATACGAAGTTTCAATGGCCTCTTAGTTTCACCGATGTATCATTCTCCGCACTCGTATGGTATCCGGTAAAGTCAATTCTTGGAATCGCAGTTCGCGTTTGGTGGCCTGGTTTTAGTGAGACTGCCTCGGATAGTGTTCCCAGATCTGAAGCAGGTTCTGATGTTATACTTGGACCCAATCCTTCTTATCCTTTCAGACAATCGTCTGATGTAGGAAAGTGCAAGTACTGGTTGTGGCGGCTCATCTTTTTTGTGGAGCTCTTGCTGTCTTCTAGCTAAAGCCTGTTCCACCATTTCGTTGAAGGTGCTTTTTGATGATGCCTAGTTCCTTTTCGAGACCTTCCTTTGTATTGCAGAGCCCGAAAGCACGGTCTAGTAGAGTCTTGATGATTCCCCTCTTAGTCGATTGATGGTGATTGGATTCCTGTCTCGTGTGCGTGGGTTTTCCATATACAGATGTTTCCCATTAATGTCGGTTCATTGTGGGCTTTCTTCTCCATTGTGAAAGTGATGGAAGGACTCACGTTGTTGATGTGCTTCAGGAAAGTGTCTAGTTCTGCATTCCCATGGTTCCACATTATGAAAGTGTCGTCCACGTATCTCATCCCGACTCGGGGCTTCTTGTGGGCTTGTTCATTGGCCAGAGTTTCAAACCACTCCGAACTGATGAAATGCACCACGAAACATTGTCAACCAACTTCAAACAAACATATTTGATATTTTTGGTTTTTATTTTCGAAATGATTCTGATATTTGTGTCATGTGGGAAATAATACAGAAACAAGTTAATGTCTCATTCCATTTGAAAGTTATCTGACACGTGATTGTATGAATTACTGAAAAAAACCTCTTTCGATCATTAAAAATGTTCACACCAACTCTGACTATCATACTACATACTGCGTGGATATCAGATACAAAATTATCCTTTTTGTCACATACTCTTTCAAGAAAGGTAATTGGTACAATAAATATCGATTATTTGAACCTCCAGCTGAACCGTTTAATATCATACTTTCCTAATTAACTCCAATATCATTTGAATATAATCCACCAGTCTGTTAATTTGCCAATTATTACCTAAAGATATATTGTAATCGCGCTAAAACAATAGTTGAACTGGATTGTTACGTGGTGTAATCGTTGATTTATTACACTAATTGGAATAGTCTTCATTGCGTTTAGGGATTTCTATAACAACCCTCATTATTATATAAACAGCCTTGTTACGTAATTGATCAGATTGGAACTTTCAAATTTATTTCGTAACTAGCGACTGACCCGATTTCGTACGGGAGGCAGAGATGCCTAATTTTTTTCCTATCCGAGTGTCACAACAGTCTGTTAAGAAGATTCCCGTTCTTTTTAAGATATAATGGATGCAAGTTTTGCAGCCATTATATCTCAAAAAGAAAGTTCTAGTACTGTCCATGACATTCTAGGGTATTAAAAAAAATTCTCCAACATTCCAGAATATACCGGTACATTCTGGGATGAGGTAGAACATTCGGTAATAATCTAGAACGTTCGGAAACAACTCGGAATATTCCAGATTATTGTGGAACCTTCAAAGAAGTTATATGTTGGATAGTCCAGAACAATCGAAAGTAATCGAGAGCATTCCACAAAATTCCACGTCAATCCGGAACATTCTGGAATGTTCGGGAAAAGTGTAGAACGTTGAGAAACACCCTGGATCATTCCAGAACATACCAGAACATTCTGGAATGTTCTGGAAGAGTCTAGAACATACTGAAAGATCCTACGTCATTGTAGCTCATTGTAGCTCGTATTTGTCAACAATAAGCGACCTACTTGATCCGGCTAAATGCCATACGTCGCGTATGGCTTTCGATTTCATTGAAACTCAGAATAACGTTTGTGTTACGATTAACTTCCTATTATGATCTTGAGATTTTTGGATGTCATATTAAATTGTTATTGTTCTAGGAGGAAGGAATTTTCGTTAGGTTATGTGTGTCTTTTATATCTGTTCGTTGTGCTGGTGGCTTTTATTTGATTTACATATTTACTTGACTTGGCTG
Organism: Leptinotarsa texana; assembly: GCA_015342105.1. NCBI lineage: Eukaryota > Metazoa > Arthropoda > Insecta > Coleoptera > Chrysomelidae > Leptinotarsa > Leptinotarsa texana. The sequence goes on from WOGN01004181.1 coordinate 5,866, forward strand.
AGTAAAGTTAGGGTCTAGTTACTGTCATAACCATAATATCAAATTGAACCTGTGAAGTTTCAATATTTAGTCATTGTAAGGTATTTTCGAATATTTCATTCCACTAGTTCAATTTGACAGTGACTCAAATTATAAGAATGATGCATAACTAGGTCCCGAAAGTAAGCTATGATTTAGAGGACACCTGAATAAAATGGGGCTGTACAACGGAGACCTCAGCTGCAGATTATGCGAATGTGAGGCACTGAATCACAGGAGGCAGGCTATATATGGACGTACAAAATTACGCCCAGAAGAATATGACAAACATTCAACACGGAACCTGTACCAACTAGTACAGGGAACGAGACTGTTGGAATGGGTGTCATGAGAAGATGAGAGAATAAACGCCCAAGAGGCTGCAGTGCTTTTTGGAGACTTGGACTAAATGGACAAGTCAGACAGCTCCCAAGGTACAAAAAAAGGTATGATTTAAAAATGAATATTCCTGGATATTAATTTTATTCCTGTCAGTTTTATTACTGCTCGGAAGAAGCATTTTATCGCTGCTAAACTCTGTTTTGGTTGCCTAGCTTTCAATTGTTTCATCATTTTTGTGATTGGAAGAACATGATTATTGTAGTTTAATTATCATTGGATAATTTGCGGTCTTTTGAATGCCATGCGATCTTGATTTTCCTACATAAGTCGCTTCGCGTTTCTTCAAAACGAAAATTCTATTTTTTGAGTTTTTAATATGGTTGTTCCAGTAAACTTCACCTGGTTAATATCGTGAAACAAATCATTAGGATAATCCAATCATTATTTGCGAATGGGGCTCCGACTTTCTCTAGGGACAGAATTTTTCTAGTGTTTTAAAATTGAATTTAAAGTTGGATGTTAATAAATCTTGCTGGAACAAAGAATTCACAAAGTCCGAAAATAATTATTCTCCTGAATCTCTTCCTGGAATGCCTGTCAACTATTACAGAATGCATCCAGTGGCGCCATCTTCATTCGGAGAAGGGGTGGATGATACCAGTGAAATAATCCAGCTTGAGATTAAAGAAAATTGATATTTATTTCATTTGTAAAAATGGTCGAGGTTAAAGAATAAGTTTCAAGAATTCATCACACCCTATAACTAGATCACTTTTTTACTTTTTTCTTCAAGCAACTTGACGCCATATGTTCTGTTCATCTAGACATACATTATGTAACAATTCCAATATACAGCTGCCGGACGAGTCATGACCGGTGAGAAGCCCCCCTCAAGATGTGCAGTAGATGTGTAGAAATCTGTTATCAGTTTGTTAGATTATTCGAGCCGTAAACATCGAAATTCAGGACCGTATTCAGTTATTTTAGAGAATGACACCTGCACTGACACTTGTCAGATATAATCCAACGCCCTTCGTGGTATTAGTCAGGGGAGTAGTTGTTTTCTGATGGGTGTAGGGAGTTGAGACTGTCCTAAACAAATTGTTCCATCAGATGATTTGATTTATAGCCAGTTTTCAAGTATGACCAGTGACTATATATGAAAAGATTCTATATATGTATAACTGATATGATATCAAAACAAGAAGTCTGAGTTTCGGCATTTCAATATAAAATGTGTTTGTTTATATTGACTGGATAGTTGGGATCAATCAATAATGTTTCAGTAAGCAATATAACTTATCAAAAATATATACAGAAACGTAACCTGATTCGGCCTACTCAGTGATGATTATATAACGTCTTGTGGGAAATAAGGATCTTTGCAATCAGCAGATGTCATTTTATCAGTCAATAAACAATGTATCCATTATGGTGAACGAAATAGAAGAATGCAATAATTACGAAGAAGCATCTTGACGGTCTTGAGGAAATAAAACGACAAAAAAATTAAAATTTAAATAAAAACTAATGATTCGAATAACAGTTGTACCTTATCTATGTCTTATAATTCATACTGTTGATTATATAAAAGAGGAATCACATGTCAAAATGTAAGACCTCGTTAATCCTTAGCTCGCACAAGGTTCGACTTCTGAGGGTTGTCGTTGCTAGGGGTGCGACAGAAAAACAGATTTTAAACAGAATTTTTCAAATTGAAATACAGTAATGATTTTCAGTTTTTGAACTCCTATTTCCACTAGATGGTACTGAAGATAAGCATATATTCAACCAGTTGAGAAATTCTGGATTTTTGAGGATATTTTTAATATTAATATGTATTAGATTTTTTCTAATGTGTCAAATATTCAACAATCCATCCACCAAATCAATGAAACTCTCAGTTTAGTTCTAAAATACTTTTTTGAATATTTTTTATCATTCTTCGAGTTCTGAAAAATAAATACATAGAGACTGTAGCGTCTATACTGAGTTTTATTGTATAACGATGAATAAGCAAATAAATAAAATAAATTGATGGATGTTTCCGTGACTACGGGTAGAAAATCATACTGAAGAAAAGAGAAATGAAACTTTCTATGTTTTTTATTACCTTTATTTGTAACTAACGTTATTGCAGTTTCGTCCTGTATGGACATTTTCAAACAGTAACGTTAGTTACAAATAAAAGTGATACTGAGAAAGTGTGTATTATTTTACCACCCTCAATAGACAAACAAGCAGACTGAACAATGACTTTACAGAGACCAATGGAAAATCTACACAAACTGCATAACATTAACTCCTAAAGGCATTGTTCAGTCACTCTATAATTTATTGTACTTTCATTAATTGTGCAAAATATATTGTTTTTTCCAAATCCTTGCAAAGAAATGGATTACAGTCGTTTCTCATCATATTTATAAACTCTCAAAAACGAAATTGAGGTATCTGGAATATTGTTATTTTAAATATTTCTGGCGAATTTACTCGTATACTCTGGAAATATATTTCAAATAAGTTTTTTTATTGAATTTGTCGGAATAATACACCTATTTGGTTCCAGGAACAAGTAATATTATTTCGTGAAATTGTCAACTCTGAAGTAAGTAGTATCGCTTCGAATTCAAAGACATGAGAAGTACGTCAGTAATCTACTCGAGAACTTGTATGTATAACGTGAAATGGAAAGGTGATTTCACATTTGAAAACTTAGTTTCTACTCTAAGAAATTAGTGATATTTCAAAGCCATTTGGAAGAAGAAGTTCAAATAGTTTGTTGGCATTACGAGTTTTTTTAAAAATAAGTAACAAACCACGACTGTATTATTTTGAGAAGACAATGACAAGGAAAATTTATAACATACACTTCTCTCTTTCTCTATTAATGATATTTTCTTATTGAAAAAATCGCAGAGAATTTCGATTTGATAATGGACGGCACAAAATCTGATGGTGTTGCTAAGTTAGTTAGAAATTTTGCAGCCATATGATTCGGAAATGATCCATCGTAGTGGTCGAGAACTTCGTAATGCAGATACCTTGTCAAGACGTCCTCGAACTCTAGGAAATATTGAGTTTATGGGTTTCTTCTCAAAGTGTGCCATATCAAATCAGCAAGCAGGGATAGTCACAGAAGCCTTATAGACATTTTTTCATATAAGGATTGCCTACAGAAGATATCTACAACAAAAGTGATGTAAAGGATAGTTGTCAAAAGATAAGAACGTAGATTAACAGATTAATCTTTTTCTTGAAGATGATCACTTGGTGATCGAAACACGTATCTAGGTGTTAAAATAATAGTTGAGATAGAACTCCATTCATTACTTACTATTTATTACTACACCAAAGATTCCAAACAGGTCATCACAGTTATCTTTTTCAAAAAAATACCGCCATCTCTAGGTCTGGCCGGGCACTTCTGGAACTACCCTCATAAATAACGTCTAAAGTTAGTTCAAACTCACACTCTTGTACCAGTATTCGTACAGTGCAGATGTGAGTGAACACAGTGCCCTAAGCCAAAAGGATTCCCTCATAAAACCTCATTGCGACACGAGTCCCTGATTCCAAGAATCAGACTTATCCGATGGAGGTGGCAGAGCCTAAACATATTTCAGGAACACCGAGGTAAATACAGCACCAGAACAATCAGAAGCAGCAACACCACCGCAATTGAGACACTGGTCTCCCCCTGGACATCCCGTGGGGGACCAAGAAAGATTCCCAGGAAAAGCTCCCATTTTCCCTGCCAGGCTCCTAGGGGTCCTGGAGGATATCCCGGGGTGGTTCCAGGACATCCTGGAACAGGTAAAAGACAGCTCACTACCAGAGGAGGATACCAGGAATAAATAGTTCTACATATCCCCTAAAACTCATCAGATCACGATCCAACCAACAAACCACCTGCAACTATACCCGGACAATGATAACCCAACTCACACCCAAAACTGCAATGCTCAAAGAACGAGAGAAGGCCCACTAACCCGATCAACACAGGACAAAAGTACTATAACCATACATAAACACCCAATAGCAAGGACTCGATTAAGCTACACACAAAAACAATTAATATATATTTTTTAATTAACACAGCCCCTGAAGAGTCACTAGCCTATAGTAGGGCACCACGTAAAACACATGTAATACTAACTCACCACTGTTTTATCTTCCTCTTGAAGCTGATCACTTGGTGATTGAAACACGAGATGAGGTGTAAAAATAACGATTTGGTGTTCGGGAAAAAAACTCCAGTAATATTCATTACTATACCAAAGGTTCCAAACAGTACATCATAAGTACTAGAATATGAAGTCAATATCTGCACCTACACTACAAAATGGCGAAACATTTAATAATTTCCCAAAGACAAACACATTAATATCGATATATCTAGAAATATTCCTTTTTATCTGTCATATGACAATTCCAACAACCCGATAAGGTTTGTTTTAGTTATTTTGGGTTTATAAAAATGACAAAAAATGTCAGTACGACTACGAACATCATTGTTCAGTTGGAATATTCTTATTTAGTTTTTGGTTTTACTAGTAGAAACGTTCAACGTCAGCAATCTCTAAAATGGTCCATTGGAAGAAAAAATTGAAGTGATTTTTGTTTACGGTGCGACGCGTAACTTTCACGAGACCTAAAGGATTTTCAATGACCGTTTTCCGAATCGTCATATCTGTAGAAAATGTTTGGGGGAACTTATATCCAAATTTACAACTACCGGTAGTGAACCTAACAAAAAGCCCCCAGGACTTCCCTCCATTCCGGAAGAACAGCCAGTGCTACTGTGTGGAGACATTTGAAGAAGGATAGGTATCATCCATACAAAATTAAAATAATACACTAATTAACTGAAGATGACCCTGATCGAAGAACAGAATTCTGCGAAACTATGACGGAAACAATTGCAAGGCATCCTACCTATCTTCACAATATTTGTTTCAGTGCCGTTATTGGAGTGACACCAACCCTCACGTTTCTCTGGAAACACATACCCAATATCCAGAAAAATTTAACGTTTGGGCAGGAATTTTGGGAAACCATATTGTAGGATTTATTGATCAAAATTCAACAGGGGAACTATACTTGAATATGCTGAAAACTACTGTTGAACCTATTATCACTAAAATCGTCAAAGCAAATCCTAATGAATTCGATATGGATATTGTATTCCAACAAGCACAACCACATTACTCCAGACAAGTAAGAAACTATTTGGATACTACTTTTCCCGGTCGTTGGATTGGCCGCCTAGGTCCTACAGAATGGCCAGCCCGTTTGCCAGATTTGACTCCTTTGGACTTTTTTATGGGGCTATTTGAAGCAAAAGGTGTACGAAACTATACCTGCTTCAATATTGGATATACGGCAGAGAATAATAAATATTTGTAAAAATATTGACGTTACTGTGTTCGCAAATGTTCGGCGTGAAATATCGGATAGGCTGTTCATATTCAAAAAGTTCTATGCAACCATTTTAAGCATCTTCTGAACTAACCTCAAGCTTATTACCTCATATTATGTAGTTAAATGTCACTGTTTTCAGGCAGTTATTAAAAGTTCCGCCATTTTGTAGTAGTTGAATATATTGACATTATATTTTAGGGTTGTGAAGCATGTTTCAGGAGCTTCAAAAGATGTGTCACAAGACCCCCTTTCCATTTAATTTTTTCCCCATCTTGAAAGTTTCATCTGTCAATTTCATTTCAAAATAAAGAGTTCATGCATTAATTTCATTATCCCAAATTTTTTGAGTTGGCCAGTTCAGAAAATAAAAGGGGAGCATTAAAGAAATGCACTGTATAGTCCTGATATATCCAGCAATGAAGGTTGGTCTTCATTGTTTAAATAAATCTGCCTAAATTATTAATTGTTCTGTAAGTCACGTCTAAGTCTTTCCTTAAAAATATCGAGTGATGTTATTGGTGGATTCACCAAAGTATGTCGATGTTTTATGAATTGGGATAGACTTGGGAAATAGCTTGTCGTAGTTTTTTTGAAAGAATATTGCTCTTTCTGAAAATTACAGTTCTCCCTGAAAATAACAGTGGCATTTTCGAAGGTCTGTGAGGCATACCATTGAATGCTGCAACTTAAATTGGTAGGAGTCTGTCGAAGAATTATATAGGTATGACAATGTCCATATAAGATGGTTTGTGGAAAATTCTATCACATGCATATTGAAGTATGGATCAACCATATCGAATGTGAAAGCCGACGCCAATGGAAAACGAAACGGCACTTCATGAAACAGAATATCTCAGTCGGTATTAAAATACAGCATAACGAGGGTTTCTGCAATAATTTCGCTCTCAAACTTCAGAACGTTCGTTGTTTTGCACGCTGAATTGCACAGCATTTCAACCTGAACGGATGTAGTTGCAGTTGGGAGACAATACTATAGTTTTCGGAACAATCACTTAACACTATAGCAAGTTGTGTCTACAACTAATTTCAACGTTATAGAACTTTTCCTACGCAGTGTCAAATGTCCGATAACTGATGAAGTTACAGAACACATATGGGCGAAAACTGAGTTTGGTTCAATTCGCTTATAGAATGGGAAGTTGATAGGATGTCCAACTTTGTAATTTATCAGCTAGTCATTCGCAATGAATATTCGTAATGAAGTTTCGGTGCGATAATTATGAACTAACTAGGCTTTTGAATGAATGAAAGTAGGAAACTGTGCTGATGAATTTCAAACACAATTAAACAAACGGCAATATCTAAATCTACGATGAACGTCAGATAGATTGGAACCTTCAAGACTGATTATTTTCACATAGTAAATCAGTCATAAGTGAATAGAAAGAGAAATACAATGAGAAAAAATATAAAGAAATTCAAAACCACAAACATGATTGTAACCGGAGACGAATTTACTCAACCAATAGAAACGAAGCCACGCATACCACCGATGGATTGAAACCGGATATTCTAACTTCGAACTAGTTATGAGATATAAAAGATAACAAAATAGAAAATCAACTGAAAGTTTACAACAAAAAGTACCAAATAAAAAAATTAAAATAGCTTGACAATTTTTTTTTAATTATTCAGGTTTGGATTTATTTTCCCTGATTGGAATATAATCATCCATGATGATATGGTCAAAACTCTTGGACTAATGTAGCAGACGAAATTTGTCGCAAATGAAGTTTTCAGTGATGGCTTCATTATTTCAAGATTACTTTGTTGTGTATTCTTTCCTCGAAATGTTGAAATTCCAAAAGCTCAATTGAATTTTTGTTTCATGATGACTTTTATAACTGAGCTGTATCAATACGGTATTGCTGTTGCTATTTTAGAAATCGTTGGTGTCGAGCTTTCAAAATACTACAGTTTGTATTTGTATAAACTTGCGAGATTATGTTATTATTAATCAACGATCGGTTGGTACACATATACTTCTTGAAGAAGCTATTATTTGGATTACATAAGATTTTTAGTCATGACTAGATAATATTTCTACATTTTCATCATAGATAACTAGGTAACATAAGAAACATCTTAGGTAACATAGGTACAGCTGTAGTCACTTTTATAGCTCTTTAGCAGAATCTACAGAATAATAATAATATTTCTATTCTAATTCTACAATTTCTGATCGTTGTTTTCAAGGATAGTCTCATGTAAACCGAATTGTTTTGAAGGAATTCAGAGTGAATAAAAAGCCACATTTTGAAGGCAATGGATGACAATAAATGATCTGTTAGAGTAACGTTTCGATTGTCTTCCGGAATTGGAAGGATTCTTCCTCGTGTTCTTTTATTTAAAACGATTCACTTGCATAGATGCAGTGAATTCAGATATTTGTAATTTCTATTTTCGAAGTTTCAGTTTCTTTCATTGAAACGACTAACTGAGAACTGAAAAAAATAATGAAAAGAAGTTTAAGTCTTATTTAGAAACTCAAAAATTATATGAACTATCTAGTCATAACTCCGCTAGTGTCCCTTATTCAATAGGATCTCTGATCTCATGAAATCGTTTTTCAATTTTCTCTATAATAGATCTAAAAAATAACGAAAGTTTGAATATCCTATAACACTCTTGAAAAACGTTTATACAGTGTGGTCCAACGAAAACTTAACACCTCGAGTTTCCGGCGTTAACATGAAAATGTGGAAAATCGCTCGAACCCGTCAATTTCTGATTCGAG
>WOGN01004182.1:0-14403 GCA_015342105.1 Leptinotarsa texana
CTAACCAATAAAATATCGACCGATTTTATACTGGCCGTCCAAAATCGGTGTGTGTGCAACTAGCGTTAGAGGTTGATATTGGGTATGTTTTTATTCTGATATATCAAGCCTCTAAATGATGTAACATTGGAGGTGTGTAGCGAGCTTCGTCGGTGGCCAATATCTAAACTACCGGTTCAATACCTCTAGCGTATACATATACTAATCAAAACTATTCAGGAATGTAGCTAAATGCTGCATTACACTGGTCAACACAATTATATAGGAGTGGAGTTGGATGCTCCACTTTATAGTCGACATTACACACCTACTGTCAATATTGAAAACTATATGTTGAATTGTGCATATTGTTTCGATCCAGATGTACACTAATGTACATTAATTTCATAATTTGAAATTAAGACCGTTTCTTGTACTATTCTCCTATGCAACAAAAATGCAATACAATTCTGAAGACTCCAACTTGGTTCGTTTTGTATTTTTTTTACGCCAGAGGTTCCCGTTACCTTTTATTGAAGATGTGATTTGCAAATTTTGTAGCCTTGTGTTCAGCATGAAAAATGTAGAGACAACGTGAAACTCTCATCCATAAATTGTCGTCATCACTTTTGAATACAAAATAAGCTCTTTCCTTATGTTTTTAACGACATTACTGGGTACGCCAAGAATCGTAAAATGTTTCGCATTTCAGGCGTGATTCAGACGATACACTTATAAGCGACGACACAATACCCCCGGAGATATTTTCACCACACCTTCTATTACCTCATCATCGGATGAACCGGAATGTTCGATGTGAACTCCATCTTCGCCGCAACATTTCAAGTTTGGAGAACAAGACGACTGCGGACTCAGGTTGCCGTAGTGTGACATGTTTTCTTCGTTTTCGGGGGAGTATCTGCTAAAACAGAAATATACAAAATATGATGTGAAAAAAACCGTGATTTATTCATCTCGAACTTTTTTTGTTGGCTGTCCTACGACGTTTTCGGGATTTGGCAAAATTATAGCGCCAAACAAAAAGGTTGGAATCACAGAACTATAATCTAAGTTATAGTTTTGTTTCTGTGATTGGAGTATTGCGAATCGTATAAATCATGGAATCACAGACAGTACATGTCACATTTTGTTTACATTAGCTTTAGATTTAGATGACTGGGTTTTCAAACAAGAATCTCTGGAAACTTTCGAAAGTTTTCACAAAAAGTAAAAGAGGGTTTGGTGTTCGTAACATTTTTTAGGAATTATAAGATGAAGAAAGACTACCATAACGTCATCAGGTAGATGAAGATATATGATCCTAATAAAATATACGAGGGTTGCCTTTTACATTTCGGTATTTGAGAACAGAAACAAATATTAATCATCGAAAATCACTTTTCATGAAGATGTAAACACTTTTGCATATGTTTGAACCATTTGTCGAAACACTTTTGCCATTCTGAGGTATTTCCAAAACATGCATTCTGAATGCACCAACCGCTTCTTCAGGTGTCGAAAAACGTTGTCCTCTCAGTTTGTTTTTTACGTGCGGGAATAAAAAGTAGTCATTCAGTGACAAGTCAGAACTATACGGTGGATTACTCAACAAATCAATGTTTTGGGTGCTCAAAAATGCAGTTGTTTGAGCCGGGGGTTGGTTTTCCTGATTTCTTGGAATACAACTGGCAAACAAATGGTTGTGTACCATTCAGAATTGACTTTTCTGCGTTGTTCTAATGGTACGGTTGCGACATGTCCAGTTTTTCCGAAAAAACAGGCGACTGTTTGCTTGGAAGTGCTACGTCCGCGAACAACTTTTGTTGGATTTGGCTCATCTTACAGTCGACTACCGTTTATTTTCGGGCTCATACGCGTAAATCCACAATTCATCACCTGTCACGACGTCATAGACGTCTTTCGAAGCACAGCGATCGTATTTTTTGAGCATTTCCTTCGACCAACCGACACGAGCCTTTTTTTGAGCGATTGACAAATAGTTTGGGATCCAACGCGAAAAAATTTTTTTGACAGTCAAATGTTTATGCAATATTGAATGTATGCTGGTCCCACTAATGCTTAAGGTTGTCTCAATCTCACGATGGGTCACATGACGATCTTGCAACATCAGTTCGCGCACAGCATCAATGGTTTTCGGAACAATTGATTTTGGACGACCTTCACGAAATTGGTCTTGGAGTGAACTACGACCACCATTGAATTCACCATATCATTGATAAACACGGGTACTTGATGGACCTTAATCGCCAAAAATTGAATTAAGTTCATCCATGCACTGTTGCTGAGTTATTCCACGTCGAATGTTGTAAAAAATTATCGCACGAAAATGTTCACGATTTAATTCCATTTTTGGGCCGAGATGAATCTTTTAAGTTACTGTAAATAACACAAATAGCGTGGGTATATGAAAACGTTCTGAATACGTATAAGCTCAACAATGTTTCCGATAGAGCGGTCAGGTGCCAGATTGCAACACTAGGGTTGCCAAATGCCGAAACATAAAAGGCAACCCTCGTACCCGTAATAATTGTGTCGGGTCGTAGCAAAAAGCTATCACTCAACAACGTTTGAAAAATATAAAAATGTCATTACATTCAATTATTTTTAGGACTGATGGTAATGTTGAGAGTTTGAAACAGTGTTGGCTGAGCAAATTCACGTCAAGCATTTTAGTGTACCTTGCTCGCAATTTCACGCTTTCTTATGTTAGTAAATGATGGAGAGATTGGTACAGTTATTCAATATCACAAAACTCAAACCTTCTGCAAAAAAGATTGGCTGTAACTTAAGCTAGACATACTGAATCATTTTTCGTGGTACTTTTCTCAGACTCACCTACAAACGGAATTCGTTCAATACGCTTGCAATTAAAATCTAATATTCGGATAAACTGAACAAATCTATGAGGCGCCAGTTACATTTTACAATTGTAACTTAAAACTCAAGGAAACCATTGAATATTGATATAAGGATTCGTAATCACAAACATTCAAATATCAGTTGCTTATTAATTTTCCGTAGTGGACAGTTTTTCAGTTGTGATTTGTTATTAGGTACCGAAGAAAAAATTACAGCTAAAAGCATTTGAAATATTCGAATGAAATATGTGGTCTAAGTGCGAACGCTCAATGCGATGGATATTTTGCGATCTGCGATTTGCAAAAAATATAATTTTCGGAAGAGCTTAACGAATCTGTGAGCGCCTTCTACATTTAATAATTGTTACTTTAAACTCAGGGAAACCTTCGAGAATTCGTAGTCACAAACATTCAAATTTCATTTTTATTTATTTCAAAATTATATTCTGCAGTCAAATAATCAACTTAAAAGATATTCATTGTTCAGTGAGCCAGTATGATAACTATGTTTCGGGAAGATTCGTAACTTACTAGAAGATTCAGGAATAGTGAAGAAATAAAAAATCAAAGTCAAAATCGTTAAATCGAATAGGAAATATGTGTTTTTGAGATGATTTTTCTCGAAGATACACGAAACATTTTGATTTATATGTTGGCAAACATCTAACATAATTCTTCACTTTTCTCTTAGATTTGTGTTGACGCTGGAGTTGAAATAAAGCCCAAAAACAATAATAAGTGATCCAACACCAGGCAGTACAGTTTCGTACCGCTACAGGTCTCATCAGTGTTGCTAACCTGAAACACTAATACATCTCAACTGTTGTTACGGAGTGGGGAGACATCACTGAACTGGAATCATATACTGGGACATAATGATGTCTGGCCTTTATTGAACGTTGCGCATTGTAGCACACTGATGTTCTTCTAATGAGCCACGTCCCGAAAAACATTCCAGAAAATGGTATCACATTTATTCTCAGGACTAATAGTGGAATGAATAGTTTACGTTTAGACCACTGTTGACTAAGCAACTCCGTTTTTAGTTCAACAATTTTCGTGTCATAGTGGGGCCAAGATTGAGTGTCATTCAGTATCACAGAACTCTTACCTCCTGTGCAAAGACTAGCTGTAACTATCCATTTTTAGACCCACGTACCAACTGTTTTCATTCAATATGCTTTATCGTAAATAAACCACAAAAACACTTTCCGAAAGAAAATGACTATTCGCATAAATATTTGGATAAGCATGAACAAGCCTTCAGCTCGTTTGTTGATTCTACTCAATTTTCAAAAAAGGAATTCACAAAATGCAATATTAATGAAAATATCCACTTACCTTCGGCTTTGTACATCCCCCACCTGTGACCACTTTCGTTTTTCGGCCAAGCAAACTGATGCCGTCCTTAAAGGTCTGGGTGTACTTTCGATCCTGCAGTTGCTATTGATCACCTCCAGTTCTTCCTCGGAACTATGGGCGTCTTGTTGGTCGGGACGGGGGCTTTCCAGCGAGCATCCTGTGTCTGCGGGTGAAATGCTCACCCGGTCTGAAACTAGATTTTAAGAAAGTTATTAGCTATTTAATGACCCAACCAGGGAATATCCTATATATATCCAATTCACCTCCAAGGTGGTAATATTCTTGGATGTTAGTTGGACTTCTATGAGATATCCCCAAGTGCACATGAAATGGATTTGATTTGAAAAATATTCAGTGGATATCTGCGAAATATCCAAGTAAAATATAAATTAGTCTGAAGAGTTTTTAAAATTTTCCTGATAGTGCATTTGTGAAAATTTTTCCAGTTTTAGGGTATTTTCTGACTCTCAACAACGAAAGTACTATTTATTTGCTATATTCAGCTGGTCGTATATTCAAAACTCAAAAGGTTTTTTATTTCATTTATCAATGTACGTTTTCAACTCACAGAACTATAAACTACGACCTTTTGACTAAAAACTCCCGTGACAGTTGAAATTTTGTTTCCGTATTTTGGAAAACGAAACTCTCGACAGTTGTGTTATTATTCATTATTTATTTACACCATCTTTTTTGTTTACATTTATTCCCAATTATTGTAACAGTTATAAAAAGCTCTGTGAAAGCTGTTTTCCGAATTTTTTGGCCGTGGTCTGTAGGTTTTCATGTCTGACGGTTCGACTACTACTGCGGTAGTGCCCGAGTTGTGAATTATATCTTCCCAACTCCACTATGTTCTATATAATTGGTCCCAAGACAAGTGCCATTCGATTTTAAATGATCCATGCCCAACACCTTTCACATTCCACCAAATACACAACATAACCATCGTATTGTTAATATTTCATTTCGATGTCGATGGACCTGATTCAGCCGGCTTTACACAAGCTGCTTTACGTTGGGATTATCACAATAAATCCACTTTTCATGGCCAATAATAATCCCTTCCATTTTTGTCTCTGGATATATAGCATACAGTTTTCCTTCTTTCAATATCTCTGTTTCAAGTGATGAGTCACATGAGCATTATGCAGACATTTAGTGTTTGACAAGAGTCTTAATTCAATATCAATACCAAATGCCATAATCTTAACTTTCATTTATCGGAGTGGACAATTTTTTTACCAATTCGAATCATTTGAATTCTCTTCTGCTCAACAATCACTGGCTTTTGCCTTCCTGCATCAATATCTTGTCACACATGATGAACGCTAAAGGAAGGCAACTTTTTTGACGTATGCAATAGACGAATAGACCATCTCGAATAAGAACTTCCTTTGTCGGCTACTGATGATGTTTTAATTATCTATTCTTGAGTTTTATTTGCTGTCTGAAATGAAAGTCGTTTTTATTATAGTTCATTTTATCGCCCATAAAGATTTTGTTTACTGCACATTTTTTATGAGTTGGCTACACTGTGTCAATTGTCTTATGTAGTTGACGTTTCTATTGTTCAATTCTGGGTGTTAGGTGTTATCTGCTTTACTTAAAGTAAAGCCGTGTACTATGAATGTGACAACTGACACGAATGACAGGTGAATAGAGGAGCCATCTCAGAAAAAAAAAGTACTCGAAATGGTCTGGGTTTCAGTATCCTCAAGCCGAGTATAGGCGGGGTCGGGCCTGCTAGGATAAAGTTGGGGGCGCCAAATAAGTGTATATTCTGCACCGTTTATACAATCCCCTGAGCAATGACATTGTACGTAGTAAATGTACTAGACAAGTAGTAAGAGAGGATATTGAGTGGGACCTTCAATTCCGTCGAAGAACAGTTCTTCAGTTCTTTTCTCAAATGTTACCTTAATAAAAAAATCTGTGTATTATATGTTGATATCCTCATGTCTGATCTGCGTTGATGAAGTTCATGATCCGTATCTAGCATAGTGATCAGTTTTGACGTTACCTGTAATTTATGGGTGTTTTTACACCCAAAGTGGTAGTTTTTCCAGTTCTTCGCGGCATTTCCATTCAATGAAGAACTTGATGATTGACACGTTAGTGTCATCACCTAATACTTCTTCATCCTTTTTTGAACACACAGTTCCTTCAGTGTCATTAATAGGAAGCAGATTAGTTTTGAAGCTAGTGACACTTTAGATATTGAATATTTGGTACCTTTTCATACAAGAAAAATAGCGATAAGCATCATCAATCACAAGTACAGTCGCCTGGTTTCTAGTTTGAATGGGTCGCATATTTGTTGAGTAATCAGCAGAAAAACAAATAAATTTCTCTTTTGGTGTCCGATATTGACTTAGATTTGAATCGGTATATGCTGAAGTTTGAGTTGTCTGTAACCTAAGACAAAATGACCTATTGATGTTCACTTTTCCCTGGTAGATGTATATGTAAAAATAAAATCCTAATGATAATCATATCTTCTTCACACCTATATTCTTATCCTATTAATGACCCTTTGCCTGCTATATCTCGTTTTATTTCTGTTCATCTTTTGAAATGATATTCGACCCTGTCTTCTGCTTGTAAATAAACTCGAAAGGTCATGAAACATAATATCGTAAGTCCGTTTTTATTCGAACGTTTTTCAAAGTCCATATACGAGCAAACCATTGTTTTTATTCATTATTCCTTCCATGGCTAATGCCACACCCAAAGAGCTCCTCATGCACATGCATAGACACCTTTTTGAATTAGTATAATTGTCTGAATTTCAATTCAAGATTTAAAATATTCCTAAACCTGTATGCAATGGGACATGATCAACATCTCAATGATAATTATTTTGATACACCGCTCCAACAGAGAAGTGGCAGTTGACTTCACGAAATATTGAGGCACAATGTACTCAAGTCATACAGGCTTCCCATCAAAAGCAGACACATTTTATTAAATATTAATAGAGAGGCGTTGTCTAACACCAACACGTAAGTGAAATAAAATTCTGACTGTTTCTGACGTTCAACTACAGAAATTTGTGCACCTTGTAGTTATCATTTTTTGTTGCGTAATCAGTTATTGCGAAAACACCTAATGCATCATATTGTACAAGATAGAAATAGTAATACACAGAAATTTACTTCATCGTAACGCACCACGATAACGCAAGATCTCACACGTCTCATTGTGATCGAATTTTTTGGCGAAAACTCAACAAATCTCATCTGATATGGTTTCGGCCGATTCTTTCTTTTTCCATGACCCAAATTACCACTTCGAGGCACCTATATCGTCCAGTACTTGAAATATTTATTATGCTATTTGGGTTAATCGACATTTCAAAGTATAATATGATAATAATGTTTATTCATCATAAAATACAGAACAGAATAAATTGTATACATACACAAACACGTTACTAAACAGGTGAGTCATAGGAGCAACATGAATTGCTTGTTCGTGATTATGGTAAAAACTCTATTCAAAATCTCAATTCATAATACATTGAAAGGTAAATTAAATTTGATTGATAAAGTTTGGTAAGCTGTAAAGATAAAGAAGTGAGTTCGCCTTTTGTTGTGTTTTCTTCATTGGGGTTCACTTACATTTTTGGAGATTCGTTTTAATTGTGTATCTATTATTATTTTCGAGTTTTGCTGATCACTTTTTGAAGTTAACAATCAGTAAATTAAAGAGTGTGTATTCAAGTTATATTTCTTTGGTTGACAGTTTTGTAATTGGAGCTTCTACGAATCATGAGAATATATGGCTTCAATTTTGAAGTTAAATAGTTTCAAACTGCTATCGAAAAAATTGGTTCAAAAAATTTGCATAAAATTTTGTATATGATATGTTATTGGGTGCTCATAAATACTTGAAATGTTGATAGTGGTGTGCGGTGATTGTACTCTGAGTCAGAAAAATGTACAACCGGTGTTAGCTTTTCACAGAAGGTGGACGCCACAAAACATGAACAACCGATGAAAATGTTGAGAAAGTAAAGAAAATTGTTATGGAGAATTGTCAAATGTGTGCATATGGGTTGGCTCATGTCATGCAATTTTTTCGAAAAGTTTTCCAAAAAAAAAAGGCATCGCATAAGCATCGCTCAGGAATTGGTGGATGACGTCAACGGCGATCCAGATCCGGTTGAAAGGGCCATAACTGGTAACGAACCCGTGGGTTGGGCTACCTTTTGGCGCGTTCCCAGGTGGCGGATAAGGGAACGGCCAGGGGACTGGAGGCCCTGCCCGGGAAGCCAATGTGAGTCGCCGGGATCGCCGGACTCCTGGTCAGTGGCAGCAAAAAGTAGGGCGAGGGGAACTAAAACTCCCCAAAAGCCTTTGCAAAACATGCCACCGTGAACCAGCCTACCCAAGCTAAGGTGTAAGGAATCGTGCTAACAGATGAATGGCCGCATGGTGATATGGGGTTACGAACAATCCCCTTGGAGAACTGGACGAAACTTCCCTTGCTACTGGTGGGAAAACACATGAATGAAACGAACACAATAACAGAAACAACAAAAACAAAAACCAATTCCGAGGCTGGACAGAAGTGCTCACCTCACCTCACGGAGGCCACCACCGTGTGGTGGCCTCCGTGGGTCTACACTCACACTCCCTACTCTACAGATACAGAACTAGTAACGAATCATGAGTATATGGTTATGGCATCAAAACCAAAAAAAGCACGCCAAGTTCGATCAAATTTCAAGGTTTTGCTCAATTTTCTTCAGTGCATCTCATGATGCACTGTGGTGTAGTACATCAGGAGTTCTTGCCATAAGGCCGTACGGTCAATAAGAAGTATTATCTTGAACAGAGAGTACCTAAAGTAGCGTAGGTTACGTTCTCATTTCCAAGGCTGGTCCTTGCGGTGATATTCGAAATGCTTTACCCTCCGCTGTCACTTCTGCAGTACGATAGAAAAATAAAAAGGTCGATATTTTAGGATACTCTATACTTGTACTAGTTTGTACAAGTCCTTCGTGTACAGATTTATCATATTCTCCTAGTAGACATAATTTGGTTTGCCAGCATAAATTGCTGGCATCCTATAATTCACTGCAGCATATTCGAATAAAACAAAACAGAGACCCTTTGCTGTATTGCCTACCATCAAGTTCTCCATTACATAGTCTATTTTAGTCAAGTGTCGTCTGAACACACTGTCTCCAATGAATACTTAGCCCTACAATTAGCTCAATTTTCCTCAAAAGAAATTATTATTTTTTTCATGAAGACAGGATTTTCATTCTCAACAGAGGGAAAGAAAATATCAGCACTATTTGCACCCACCTGGTCTCAAATCTGGAGCGTCGATTTCCTCATCTGACTCTGTTCCGGAATCGTGGTTCTCATCCGCCTGCATCAGAAAAAAAAAGAAATGATTTTTCGCACAGAACAAAAAAAGGCAGCCATTAATTATCTTCGGAGATTAATGACCGGCAAGTGGAAATGTTACGGTAATTAGCACATTTAGAGCAAAACATTGTAGTGATATCAGTAATCCAAATACGACCCGATCGAATGTCGCAAAATTATCGTAACAACCCTGTCCGGGGGTGTTCGAATTTAAACTCGAAATTAGCATTCCTTTGTTCGCAGAGCAGCCATTTCTCAAACGCAATGACCTTCGATGAGGTTAAAAAAAATACAAACATTTGTCACAATACGAACCTTGACTGCTTGATTTTCCTCGTTGATCGAATGGGTTTTCAGTTTGTGTGTGAGGAATTTGAGCATATTTCGTTTCCGAGTTGTAGAATCCGCGTCGGTCTCCACTTTGAAGCTTTACAATTGCCGGTTACACTATAAATTATCACGAATCGATGGCCAGTTTCATAATCGGCGAGTCCGAAAAGTCAGAATTCCATCCAGGAATAGATAACCATGGCACGGGAAAGAAGGAATCCACCGACCTTTCTCAAAAGCAACCGCCGTACTACTATTCAATCGGGACTCACTATTTCGAATCAGCTGAACTACGCTACCGGGAGGGTCCACTTTTCTGTCGAGGTGACGTTCTCTCACATAACCAACATAAACACACAAATCGGCTGCCCACTAATCTACAATTGAACAATCCAGTAATCAACTCATAATTTGGCATATAAACACAAACAACCGCGTAAAAATCCTCGGCCCTTTCGCCGCAAATGCGAGAATGTCCAAGCTCCCCCTCTCCAAAGTTGAAAATGGACCCGTTCGAATCCCATTGATGACAAAAGAGGCAAGCCCCAAGCGGTCTGTGATTGGCCCCTGTGGGTCTGTGTTGCATTCATTCTCACCCACCCGATTATTTTCTGTCTCGCTTCAAACAATTACGTAACATATCTGGTAGCTCGGTGACCGTACAGCTTAGCGCTTACGTGTTAGTAAAAGATTGTATTTTGAGGTATTATACGGGGTGGTCGTTTTGGGATAATTACGGATGTGTACCTCCCGGCATGAAAGAACATGTCGCAGGTTATGGTCTGTGGACGGGAATATGTAGTTTATGATTTCGCATTTATGAGAAAATAATTTTATAACCCAGTTCAAGAAGTATTGATATTATTGATTAATATAATAATTCATCAAATAGAGAAACCGGAGCAATTCGTAAGATTAACTAAATATGCAATTTGATGGCATAAACATTGGGAGCTCGGAATTCGATAAAGTCGACGACAGCAAAACATTATTAAACACCTACAAGACCTACATAATACCAATCATGAACTATAAAGTCATGATCTACTGCGCAATCCCCCAGAGACTATCACACCGCTTACTAACGACAGAGAAGAGTTTCATTAGTTCGGACTTCCATTGTCTGATATATAAAATACTAACGATTGTTAGTATCCACAATCGAAACGTCGTGAATTAACTTGGCTTGGAATCTCTTAACTTTCAATTTTTTTTGGAAATTTTTCAATTTGTTTAATTTTCAATTGTATTACACTTCTTTATATTTCATTTCAGGTTTTTTCCTACTATAATTGTTTTTTACCTATTCATTTTTATTCTTCTTCTTCAATTGTTTAATTCTTCTTTTTAGTTATTTCAGGGATTTCAAATCATTTTATATAATATCAGACAATGGAAATCCGAACTAATGAAATTCATCATGAAACATTGTCAATCACCTTCACACAGAGAAGAGAATAGCACGAAACATACACAACCTTCCTTACCGATTCCCCTCCAACAAACTGTTTAACACTGTAAAACTACCCCCATAAATTTGAGATTTCCAAAGAAAAATCAGAAGCAGCAACATCACCTCAATTGAGACACTGGCCACCCCTGGACGCCCCGCGGGGGCGGAGGATCTCCAGAAAAAATCTCCCATTTTTCACTACCAGGCTTCCAGGAGCCCTGGAGGATATCCCGGAGCAGTTCCAGGACATCTTCGAAGAGTTCCCGCTGGCGAGTAAAAAAAACTGTCACTGTCAGAGAAGGAGACCAGGAAATAGTTTTACCTGTCCCCCAAGACTCATCAGATCCCAAAGCAACCAACAAACCACCTGCAACTATACCCGGACAACCTCACCAAGGATAACCCAACCCATACACAAAAACAGCAATGCCCAAGGAACGAGAGAAGACCTACTAACCCGAACAACACAGGACAAAAGCACTGTAACCATACATAAACACCCAACAGCAAGTACTAGATTGAGCTACACACAAAAATAATTAATATATTTTTATTAACACAGCCCTCAAAGAGGCACTAGCCTACAGCACTTTATTGTGTGATTTTCAGTAGACGCAACACATGTTTCGCCATACAGTGGCTTCCTCGGGCGTATCTTAATAACTAATTCTACACATTCAATGCTATATATACCTGATTCTACAATTTGAAGTACCTGGATTTCCTTGGTGATAATGATATGAATTTGACAGGTTAACTACGGTATATCAATGATAGTATTATACATTTCTGACCTTTGAAGAAAAAAACAATTTTCATATAGGATCATTTATTTATAATACTGTTGGTTATAATTCTAAATCAGAATGATAACTAGTCTGTCGAGTACTACAAGAATTGCATATCACTTGAAAAATACAACTTGAAAAAGAACGTTGACTATTATTGTATTGAATTGATATGAAATCGATTTACCATATTTAGATACAATAAAAAATAGTGATACTAAAATGTTTTGTCACTTGACATAAAAACTGTCTCATGATTTCCTCATTCCTAAAAAAGTGGCTGAGCGTTAATGCAACTATTACAGTCCACTTTTTCTCAATGCTACATCAAGGTGACATGATGAGGATTGCTCTCAGGAACTTCTACTCTGGTGAAATTCCACTAGGATTTGGTGAAAAAGTAAATATGATCTGTGGCCTTACAGCTGCTGGAAATAGGTTCAATGTTACTGTGCTACACGGTACATTAGGATTAATAAATGCAAATGCATACAGAGAAATTTCATTGTCTACTCAAACTTTGATCTTCTTGGCAGAAATTGCACTGCTTTCTGACGTACGCCAGTCTTAGGTCCTCTTTTAGGCCTACCATTCTTTTTCAATGCAATATACCACCCCACGTGAGCATGTTTTCTGGATAAGTACACATTATATAATCCTCGGAACGATTCTAAAAACACTGTTGATTCTTCCATCGGGTCGGCCTGGAAAATAAAATTCATTCTCGCATATAATGATGAAATGTGATCTCCTGAGTCATTATAGAACTCGCAATGAAGGATTGCTTGTTATTTTACTAAATTAAGATCGGAAATTTTCACGAATGACGTGATTTAATGTTTACTCACCTCGCCATATATCCGTCCCTTTCTATTCATTGCTATATACAGATTTGTCAATAATCCTCGTATCTTTATGTGTCCTGGATATCCTGCAGACACTATTTCTAGATATGCTGAAAAATAAATGAAACGAACAATATTGAAACACGTTTTGGTTTTTCACATTTTCGGGAAAAATAGGCAGGAAAGGTTTTTGACAAGAGGTATTCAATTAAACTATCATTTTTACTTTCAATGAATAACAAGTAACTTCGTTTAATGACAGTTGATGAGCTAGACACACGCGTCTGCGGTTTGTATATTTTTTGAGTGCTTCGTCCATAAGTAAATGTGAAAAATGTGTTTTTCGTGGTTGATAACCTTCTTACCGATTGAGCAAATGAAACATGTGGAGTATTAAAGTCAAAAGTTTGATTTAAACTGCAATCTCTCACAGTGCTGGATTTCTTTGATGGTTCAAGGTCATCAGCAGATAACAATATTGTTAATATAAATTATAAAAAGTAATGGTCTCAAGTGACTTCCTTGTGGTACACCTGATGTAACCACAAAAGGTTCTGACTGAATACATTTTTCTTCATGAAACAATTTATTTGCCAATTTATTTGCCCAAGTTCCAAATTTATTCAATCATAAGGAGCTTCGTTGAAGTTCAATTGAATGCTTAATTTGAGATATTTGAGTTTATGAAATTAAAAATCAATATTTAGCGCTGGATGATGTAACTCTTCTCTGATCAAAGGATCAGAATAATGAGTAATACCTTTGATACCTATTTTGTTACAAAATACAAGGTCTAGGATCCTATCATTTAAATTTTTATCAATATTGAATTCGATGAGTTCCAGAAAAGAACACATATTAATAATTTCAGAATATTTGGAATCGACACTGATCGCTTCAAAGTAATCTTCACGCAATATGGGAATCCATTCAATAGTTGAATAGTTTAAATCGCCTATAAGCATTACCAAATTGTTATTGAAAATACCTTGATTCTTACGGAAATTAGATAAGAAAGCATAATAAGCCATTTGTTTGAAGGTGGTTGACAATGTTTTGTGATGTATTTCATCTGTTCGGACTACCATTGTCTAATCTAATATAAATTGATTTGAAAACCCTGAAAAAAACAATTACAAAATTAATATGGTTAACCGAAAATAACAATTTTATTAAACACAGGGTTTTCAAATCAATTTATATTAGATTAGACAATGGAAGTCCGAACAGATGAAATACATAATAAGCCACATAGTCATTAGGAGGTAAGTAGACACAGCATATATATAATCTTTCCCCATTGTCAGCGTCCACAAATCTTCAAAATCTGATTGCATATTGGGATGATGTACTACAAGAAAATCTTCCTTAACTACAATAGCC
>WOGN01004184.1:480-14399 GCA_015342105.1 Leptinotarsa texana
ATAAATAACCTGAAATGAAATAATAGTGAAATAAAATACAAGTAAAAATAGAACGATTGAACAAAAAATAAAGGAACAAAAATGAAAATAAAAATCGGCTCATCGGCATATTCTAATTTTCTTAGCTGGTGTAAACTTAAAAAAGCCAAAAGAAATTTCTGCGAAACCGTCTTCTTAACCTATCTAGAAGAGAAATAAAAAATATGGAACTCGTCAACTTTGTGGAGCAGGTTTTCAATGGTAAAGTCGAGTGCGCTGGTTAAAAATGGTGTTAATACAAGCAAATATTTCAAATTAATAGCATTCTTAAAGCGGAAAAATGTGAGTTATAGTCCCAAAAAATCAAAAACTCTTACGTTAGAACAAGTCCAGAGGTTTATGAATGAGGAGCCAGATGAAAAATATTTGATGATAAAAGTTGCTACTATTTTCAGAATATAAGTAGCCTGCCGGCGTGAAAAGCTGTGCTATTTATTAATAGACGACATTAAATTAATGGATAAACCATTGCTTGTTCAAATTACAAATACAAAAACCAAAATAGATTGTTCTTTTTGCATTGTTGAAAAAAATATTGACTATCTTAATAAATACGTTCGATTACGCCCTTCTGTTATCAATCATCAACGTTTTCTTCTGAACTACTCAAATTATCAATGCAGTGCCAACCCAGTGAGTATAAACACATTTGGGAAAATGCCCTCTACCATTGCTGAGTTTCTGAGCCTCCCGGAACCAAAAGAATATACAGGTCACTGTTTCAGAAGATCTTCTGCTTCTTTGCTAGTAGAATCAGGAGCAAATATAACGGATATTAAGAAGCACGGAGGATGGAAGTCTACAACAGTAACTGAGGGTTACATCGATCAATCTATTTCTTGTAAAAAGGATATTGCTGAAAGAATATTCCCAATAGATCCGGCGTTACAGCGTCGTTCTCTTCACTTCGAGAATTAAATGTTAATGCCCATAAAATGGTCAACTCAGATAGTTCACTTATATTACAGCAGTTGCTCTAGTTATATTAATGTTCATACATAATAATAATAATAATAATAATGTAACTAATGTACATAATACATTTGTAACAGAATTTAATTGTATCTATATTTATTGTTGAAAATTGAATAATTATGTTTTGTTTATTGCTACTTAGCCAAAAAAATCGTGTAAAAAATACTTTTAACACGCTACTTTGTGAACATCGTCTTTTACTACTCTTGACAACCATTAAAAATGCCACTTTTGAAGACAGCTGTACAAAAAAATATTTTCTCCACCAGTCTATCCCTATTCCCGTTGTTTTAATCGTCTTTATTTTATCCTCTTCGTGAAAACACCTTGTATACTAATTAATTGTAAGATCGTTCTGAAACGCTTTGGTATTTATTTGGCGAAATCAATTCTCTCATTGAATCTCAATTCAAAAATCATGTCCGGTATTGAAATTATACTGAAAGGAAGGAAGTCGCGAAAAATAAAAAAAAAACAACTAAAAAAACACGATTGAAAATGTCCTCGCGTTGAGGTATTCGTTTTGTTTGCCAATTTTAATCGATTATTTATCACGCTTTGAATTCGGAATCAATATTCGTAAAGAATGTTCAAGTATTTGAAACCGTTTGCAACTCTATACATTGATTAACTGAAGCGAGTTACTAAAAATTGAAAAGAACCGATTCCTTGTTTTATCTCATTTTAAGAAAATTACTTTCTAGATTTTTTTTTTACAGAAAATGTATACTCTTGGTGAGGGAAAAATGAACTGCTTATCCATTTCCTTTTACAGCCTGGAAAATATAAATTATTGAAGCCAATTGAAACATTCTTTTGTTTTTTTGGTCTTTGTTTTATTAGATGGACGCAGTAGACTAGATCAACCATTATTGCAAACTTTCACTTTTTTATGCAAATTCAATTCGCGTCCTAAATTTTTTTCACGTAGTTTATATCCACATTGAAATTTTTGCACGTACGAAAACAACAGAATGTTTAGCAGAATTTTAATGGCAAAAAGGAATTATCGTGAATAGGAAAGAAATTCGTGAAACGTATTCTGAATAATTCATAATAACATATTCATTTGAGATTATGATATATTCAATGCGCAGATAATTTGTTTTGCTACAACTATAACTATTGGGGCAATAGACAAGTAAATGCTTTCATTGAATACATTCTTTCATCGATACATTTTTTGTGTCGAAGGATTATTCACTTGAATTACATAGTGATACAAATTTGTCAATACGTATTTCACCTTCATTTATGATATTGAAAGAGGTTTGAGGTAAATTGTCCTTTTTTTCAAGTCTTTGTTATACATAAAAATAGTAACTACACCAACACCAATTGTTTTGAAGTTTAATGAATCATGACATTATACAAATAGTGGATAATGCATATCACAGCATGGATCATGATCGCGACGAATAAACGATTGCTTCTTTGCTAGACTGTGAAGGTGACGTGTCAGCATGAATAATTCCCGGGTCGATTTAGACTTTGACTTCAGTTGTCCTAAGGAAAGTATAAAAAACAAACAAAGAAAACGAGGTAGCGAGGCAAGACGCAAAAAGCACTGCATTGTGAGTTCGTCAATATTTGAAATAGCAATAAGATCAACTTTCATATTCAAGTTGAAAACTAGAGCTCAAACACGTATTTATGATTCAACAGAATCCGAAAGTACCCGGCCCAACAAAGAAAACACAAAAATTTCGAAAAAAAAAATGTATTTATTTTTCAACATAATCTCTATACACTCTATACACTCTTCCCAGCGACGTTCATTAAGTTCGATACCGTTTTCATACTAAGAATTGTCTTGCAATTCATTAGCTCGTACTTCCATTGTCTAATCATATATACAAAAATAGATGTTGGTTGGTGGGTTGGTTGGTAAATGATAAATTTCTACATTGCTCGACCGATCCTGATGAAACTTGACATGTATAAGTAATTTTTCATAGAGAAGGTTTTTAGGCTATCAATTTTTCTGTAACTCGCCACTAGATGGCGCTGTAGAACAATGTTTTGAAAGCACTGTTCTATAACGCTGCGCGCGCCTCAGTTCGTTGATTCTGATTCTATCAAAACCTTGGAACAGCAGCGATACAGCAACATAGTACTAGTATGATATAAATTGATTTGGAATACCTGAAAGGATCTGTAAAAATTAAAAACGATCAGGTGGACAAAAAACAGTTATATTAAGCAAAAAACTTAAATAACAATAACAAACAACAAATCAAAAAAATGAAACTGTTAATACCAGATGAGAATAAAAGAAATTGAAATTTAAAACTGGATTTATTCCTCCAAGATCTGACTATTTATAGGTCCTTCGAGGACCTTCCCGCTCTCCGCTTCATCGGTTTTAGCGGATGCTGTGCGTTTTGCGGGAGTTGTTCGTGTTCCGCTTGATCACAGGTTTCCATATGTTGCGTATCTCTAGGCTGGTTTGGCTAAATGTTTGTTGGACAACATATGCTATTTCTGACTTGCTGGTTTCTTCTTGCTGTGTGTGTTTCTTATGCTCGGCAATGCGAACTTTCAAAGGCCTCTTAGTTTCACCGATATATGATTTTCCGCACTCGCAAGGTATCCGGTAAATGCAATTCTTGGAATCTTAGTCCGCGTTTGGTGGCCTGGTTTTTTGTGAGGCTGCTACGGATAGTGTTCCCAGATCTGAAGCAGGTTCTGATGTTATTCTTGGACACAATCCTTCTTATCTTTTGCGACAATCCTCTGATGTAGGAAGTACAAGTACTGGTTGTGCCGGCTTCTCTTCCTTGTGGAGCTTTTGATGTCTTCTCGCTAAAGCTTGTTCCACCATCATTTTGGAGTAACCATTTCGTTGAAGGTCATTTTTGATGATGACTATTTCCGTATTGTAATTTTTTTGATTTTTTGTTTGTTGTTTGTATTTTATTTCATTGTAATTTCAGCTTTTTTTTGCTTGATATAATTGTTATTTTTTCAGCTATTTTTTAATTTTTACAGATACTTTCAGGTATTTCAAATCAATTTATATCATATTAGACAATGGAAGTCCTAACTAATGAAATGCACCACGAAACGTCAACTACCTTCAAACGAGAAGTGCCTTACTCCTCAGCCTCAACTGCCGACATCACTTCTTTATCGTTCATATTTTATATTGCTTGGGCTGAGGCCTTTCGAATAAAAGTATTGTATCACATAACGATGACCAATTTTGTCCAGTTTCACACATACACCGAAAACTTTCTCTATATCGATGCCTGCCAAATGAATACTAAACAATGCAGCGTCTTTAAACTTGAAACATATAATGAAAAGAGAAATGAAAATTTTTATGTTTTTTACCACTTTTATTTGTAACTAACGTTACTGCAGTTTCGTTCTATATGGACATTTTCAAACTTAAACAATAAACTAAAAAATAAATAAAAATACAAAAATAAATAAAAAAAGTGGTAAAGAACATAGAAATGTTCATTTCTCTTTTCATCATGATCTCCTACCACGTAGTATAACGGCTGCATCCATCAATTTATTGAAACATATGCTTTAAAGATTGTGTACTTTCTAATACAGCGACATTTTTCAAACAACTACCGCCATCTATATGTCAGCCCGGGACCACCCTGGTATTATAGAGTCATAGAGTAACTACTACTTTTTCATTTTGTGATTGGCAAAGTACTGATAGTGAGCTATGACCATTGAACTGTTGCCACCAGCATTTGTTTTCAATTCCTGATGGAAAAGTTAATAACTGATACTCCAACTAAAATGATTTCTCTGCAATCATGACACTAAAACGATAGTTTAGCGTATCTATTCATAGATATTTATGTCAGATTTGCTTTTTCCTCCAATGTAAATGTTTTCCTTCTTAAATAAAGTTCGGGTCACCATAACAAAAACTTGGGTATTTCTGTTGATAAAAATAGATTTATCTGAAAAAATTCGATTACCCAAGTTGTTGGTTTCAATGAAACGATACTATTCCCGGAACCACTTAATATATTTTAACATTCCAGAGCGAACGATTTTATGCTAACATCGTAAAGCTTACAAACATATCCACCAATAAATCCACCAGAAACAAATATTAAGTATAACCGATTCTATGCGGAATGTGAATAAGATAATATCAGCAATATATTCAACTTATTTTCGATCGAAATTATCGTTTTTTCGAATAGCTGCGGGTAGCAACAAACTCAATTTATGCATTACGTCTTGTTATTTTAGTTTTACTTGATAAATTAATGTATAATATTTCATTGCAATATTTTTGCTGGAATGTTTTTTTTTGTATGATACTTTCGCGTTGTCGAAAGAACAGAATAAAATACGTCTATTGATCACGTTATTTGAAAGAAAACGTAGAAGGTCAAATAAAATTCACACAAGTTATCAGGAATAAACAAGGCAACAATTCGTTCAGACCAGTCTCAATTCACCTACACTGTAGGTTAATGGACTGAAACCTATCAGAAAATAACTACTCCCCTGGCTAATACCACGAAGGGCGTTGGATTCTTCACTGAAGTTATTCCTGCATATGCAATTGGCGATTCAACTGCCGTAATCGATTTTCAGTTATTGGAACGAGCACACCTGTAACCAGTTTCAGGCTATTTGACTTCTCGGCAGTGCAAGGTAGTCACCATCATTGACATGAAAGGTATCAATCCATTAACTTACAGTGTAGGTGAGTAGAAACTGGCATGAACGAATTGTTTTTTGATTTACAGCCAGTCTTCCAGTATGCCGTTTTACTATATGTGTTCTTATACGAGGAATTGGGAGATTCGGATATGAGGTTGGTTACCTCGCTTACGGGCAGATGGAGCGATATCAAATATGCTGTTTGTCATTCGCTCAAGCCTAGTTCGAGGAATGATACCCTAAAAGGAATTCGATTTTTAATTATGGGAAATTATCGACTTCGTTTTTTGCACTGGCGTGCATGTGTAGAACTATCCCATAACATAGTTCCGTAGGATACGTGACTACGGAACATAAGCGATCAAAAAAAAACATCTTGATTAAGAGATCTCTTAAGTTTTCTTAACAAAAATAGTTGACCAGATAGTTTCTTTGTTGGATTAACAGTATGTACCATCCATTTAGGAGAAGTTCCAGGGTATTGCCTAATAGTTTTGAAAAAATCATGCCCATTCAAAGTGCTGTTCATAGTAAAAATATTTTTTTAAGTTTCGTCTCCGTTTTGTGTTACTTTATCAGTTACTCTCCTATCCTTGTCATAACAAATACAGAAAGTTCTATATAAATTACAATTAAAATGATTTTACAGAATTGATAGAAACAAACAAAGAGACGAACTTGCGGAATCGTTAGGGGATAGAGGGGCCCAGGGTAAGTTGAAAATGTTAAAAAGGTGAATCTACATATTCAAAATGTTGCGTTTTAGAGTGAAAAATGGAAAAATACAGGTAGCGCCATCTAAAATGAACTAGCGGAATTATTCGATCGTAGCGCCATCTGGTGTAAAATAGCTGAATCAGGTTTAGTTTAGGTTAGGTTGGGTAATGTTATGTGAGATTAGATTTGATTAGATTAGGTTATATTTTGGGTTAGGGAGGAGAAAGGGTAGGGGGGCTTTTAATTGTGGTAGATAGCCTGTGAGGGATTAGACCACCACTGATTTAGGGTGGACTTGAAGGTTGGGTTGTTCTTGTTGGGTTAGGCTGTTTGCGTGGACAATGTTAGGTTGGTTTGGGTTAGCTCATTTGGGATGGACGAGGTTGGGTTGGACGAGGTTAGGTTGGTAACTTGGTGGGTCATGTCATTTGGAGTAGATGCACTCGGAGGTTGGGGGTAGTGATTTGTTGGGTTAGGTTCGTCGACAAGAATTTTTTTTAAAAAATGTAGTTTTTATTGGAAAAATGTTGTGGGTTAGTCTTTGAGAATATGTTTATTTAGGATTTTGACAAGAATCTAATAAAAAAAATTTATTGGTCAGAAAATGTATTTTGGGTTGTTTTCAATAACAAAAATTTTAATTGTAATGTAATTTTCATTCAACAAAAGGAATAACAACAAAAACTTCGTTTTTTATCATCCAACAGTGGTTGTAGTGTGTTGATGTTTGACAAAAATGTCAACTATCTGACTGAAGGCCCATTACTCGGGAAAAAGGTTTGAAACAAAACCACTGCCTATTTCTCCCAGGCGACAATCAAGGCGCTCAGCTCTTACCAATTTTTTTCGCGACTTTAAGGGAGCTGTCTTAGCGCACTCACTGAGCAGTTCTAATAATAGGGCAATGAGGAAGCCGATGCTTCAGCCCGTGAAGGTGAATCCAAGGTCATAATAGGTCCAGAACCCTTCTGTGAGCTGGCGAAGACATCTATCAATTCGTGGATGCAAGCCATATCTCTGAATTGATGGAATAAGCTTCCAGGAATGGTGCAGGTGACAAAGTTCAAAAAGGACCCTCGCCCAAATTCACAAGAGATCTGCTACATCACAACCGCCAGATTGTAAGGGTAGTGGCAGGTGTACCAACAGGTAATTAACGGCTCATAAAACGTATAAGGTTCTGCCAGGAGGAAGAAGAAAACTCACTATACTTGCTAAGTGAATGCCAAGCGTTAGCAAGGCTAAGGCATGGGAGATGCGGGAATGAGAAACCAAAGGCTACAAACTATAGGAAGAAACCAATGTCAAGGCTTTGGAGTCTCATTAAAGAGATCAGAGCTCTGATAACCAAGAAACATCACAATAGATCTGCAAAGGTCGCAGTGACCTCTGTAAAGTACCTGGTACAAAAGTCGTTCAACTTCAGTTCATAATTCTGTTGTAAATGTACTTTCAACTGAGTCTCCAGGATTTAAGTGTTTTCATTAAATTCATTTCACGCCGTAGGATCAAATTCCACCTATCAAATTTCAAGAGAGCAAGTGGTGTAAACTTTGAAAATTTATTGAGTTGTTTCGTTGTTTGTAACAGGATTATTGTCGTTCGTATAGTCTTTACGGAATGTCTCAAACTCCGTACACAAAGATAAACAAGATAAAAATGTTTATGAAGATCTTCTCGTATTTGATCAAGACATAACTTCTTTATCCTTGCATTGAATCACAATAGTAATTAATGAGCTCTGATAAAAATCAATTTAAA
This sequence comes from Leptinotarsa texana, assembly GCA_015342105.1. Lineage (NCBI taxonomy): Eukaryota > Metazoa > Arthropoda > Insecta > Coleoptera > Chrysomelidae > Leptinotarsa > Leptinotarsa texana. The sequence continues at coordinate 8,623 of WOGN01004184.1, forward strand.
TTGAGATAAGATAATGTGTGAATTAATTATAATGTTTGTTCTAGATTTTACTCATAGTGGAATTGAATTGAAGCTTTCGTAAGCTATGTAACTTGCACACAAACATCATCATGAGGGAGCACGCTTTGAAATTTTGACCAAAACCAATAGAAGTATAATCTTCATTGTTAGTGGCTCAAACTTCTAATGTTTGATAACATTCACCTGCACCAGTGAATACAGGTGGTAGACCAGGCAAAACTACACCATTAATCACTACCAACATCCAAAAAAGAATCATATCGCCAAGAGACAAGAGCCATGTCACCATTGTGATTGATGAAGATATGCCTTCTATAAGCAGCAAATAGAAGACGTTCCCACTTTATCTGTAGAAATGATGGTGTATGATATTTTGATGGATCATTAGCTATATTTTTGACACCACGCCGCAGTAAAATAGCCTTAACTGTATAGTCTAGGGGTCGGCAAGTAGTTTTAGGTGGGGTCCGGTAACTGTGGAAAAATTATGACGAGGTCCAGAAAAAAACAACTGATAAAAATTAAGTGCTATCTATATATTATTTTTGTTTCAAATCAAATTCTGAATTATAAAACAAAAGACCTAAAATTAATGTGAGAAATTGCTCCCACGGTCTTGAGCCACTTTTTTATAGTTTTGTTCTCGATAGGAACAGCAAATTCGAAGTGTGTCTTCTAGGGGGCGTCCGTTAATCTCGAACGATATTTGTTTTTCAAAAAATTAATCTTTGAGCACGATGTTTGATATACATATGTCGAGCCAAACATAGAGGCCAAATTTATAGCTAGTTTCTTGCAATTTTCATATTTTTCAGGAACATGTTTGGTTCAAAATTCTTCAGCGGATACCGTTTTATATAAAAAGACACATCTTCTTGCAAATCAATTATTTCTATTTGAAGTGATGCCTTTGGCAGCCACTTCTGTCCATCTCTGCAGTCTTGAAATCTTGTAGCAAATTTTATACTGCAATATGAATAAATTCTTGTCTTGTAATATCTTTTTCGAAGCAATCCAGATTACATACTAATTTTCTATTTACTTGTGGTTCTGTGTTGAGAGCATTTGAATATTTCAAAATATCTTTTAAAAAAGATGTGCTTTTTGGCTTCCTCCGTATCTAAGTTTTGCAAGAAGGAGGCTACCTCTTCTTTCATCAGCCAGACACTTTCAATAACTTGACCTTTACTTAGCCAACGAAAATTTTGTCGTGTTGCAATAAGTCAGAATACGCTGTCAGAAAGAAACTCCTTGAAATGTCGGTGCTGAAGAGCAGAATAAGATCTCATAAATTTAATCAAATTGACCAAGCTGTCCATCATTTCTTTGAGTGTAGCACTAAGGTTTACACAAAGGGCTGTCTGGTGAATTATGCACTGAAACGATATTAGACCTACATTTTTATCTCTGATTCTCTTTACTGCAACTTTTTCTTTGTCAATCATTGCTGGGGCCCCGTCAGTTGAAAGCGAAACCATTTTATCATGACTGATGTTATATTTCGTAATAAAATCATTAACGACCTTGAATGAGTCTTCTCTTCGAGTGTTACCTTTCAATGGCAATATTGCTAGCAACTCTTCCCTAAAAATCTGACACTCAATATCAAGAAATCTTGCGAAAATAGACATTTGTTCATTATTAACGAAGTCACATGATTCATCAAGTGCTATGGTGGCGTAGCAAGGTGCATTTTACAGAACTTCAAGAAGAGTGTTTTTAATATCAGCAGCAAAAATTTTCGTTTTTCGTGTATTACTTCTCGCTGATAATGAAATACTTTGAAATGCAGCGACATCTTTTTTTCTTCAAAAAGTGCCATCTCAGAATTTGAGATGGCACTTTTTGCCATGTTCTTTCACTTTGACCTTCTTAAACTCTCACTATAATTACATATATGTTTTCTATATGCTATCATGATAAGATTTGATTCCATGAACCATGTATACCTAAACCCTGAACAGAAATGTGATATTTTATTACCTATTCTCAATTCATAATACGAACTCACTTATATCTTTCATAATCACCTTAAAATAAAATGCCCCAGGTTCTCTGTCTGTTGATTTTAGATAAATGTTCTTTACCAACATTTGTTAAGGATTGTAGGTTGATATCAGAGTGTCATATAAGATGAAATTTGCCGGTACTTGATGAAAATTCAAGATAACGTTTTCAAAAAATACTTCATTGTTGAGTTTTCACAGTTTACAAATCCACAAACTGTATTATATCGAATGTCAACAACATATAATCGATGATTGAAACTTTTGCAAATTATTTTTCAAGTGTTGAAGCGAACAAAAAATACAAAAGGGTTCTAATATGCCTCCTTGAGGGACTCCACTGGTGAAAAATTCGAAGCCTATGCACTTAAAATAAAACATTGAAACCTATTTGATAAAGAAGAAGCAGAAAATTGTGCATTTTTACCAAAAAAATTGTATGATTGATTGAATCGAATGTTATCAGTTACATTGGTTGCTGCATTTATACAAGTGAAACATTCACTGGTGAACGATTTTTTAGTGCTTCTAGAGCTAAATTTGAAGAAGTTGACAGGTTGTCCAAATTACTACTTCACTGAATGAAAGTCGTGGGAGAATTGTTACGGTTCTCAGAATGCAGGAGTGTATTTATAAGATAAAAGAAAAGTTGTTTTAAATTCATATATTCATGCACAGCATCCACCCTGTATAATATTTAAAACAATTCAGTTTCGGTTTTTTATTGCCTAAAGATAATCACAATTATTCGTCCTTGAAATAACGTTGATAGGGAGAAAAAAAGGAAATGAAAAAGGGATGAGACTTGAGTTTTTGATTATCTTCTCTGGAGCAAGTATTCTGACCTCATCACAGTGTGGATTTGAAGAAACCAAAATATTCAATACGGGAATAATTATATTTGACTTATCTAAAGGAATACCTCACCCACAGCATTGGGGATTTTTATATTTTTATTAAGTACCCGTTCTCTTATATCAAACTCCAATCTTCAGGCCACACAACAACTACGGTAAGAACCCACTTCCCGAAAATACACTAAAGGATATATCCTTCTAAAACCTAACCTTATTTTAGGCCACCTCAAATCGATATTGTGAACTATATCCTGGTGTATCTCCCGTAAGGCTAGACCACTACACACCTTACATCTCTGATTACGGTCTTCCGAAGAGCTAGTTATCTGCATGGGAAATATAATTGCCTGAGTGGACTGCGTACAGGGGTTGGATCGTGCTGCTGGAGACTACTTTCCCATATCCCACGCATGTAAGGTCTTTCCTGTTATGTATTACACCCTCCCGCACGACCTCGAATCAACATTGCGGCACAAATTGCGGATTCTAGAATAACCCAATTATTTACCACACCTTAAGTTTAATTATAAGTTGCTTACGTTTATATCTGTGAACTCAAAAGTATACTTCTGGACCAAAGCTTATAATCACTATCAGCTTGGCGTGTTTAAGAAACAATACACTTATACTCCAAGTGGACTTATATTTACCTACATCCCTCTCCCTGAGTTCCGGCAGCCCATAATTTAGTTCCTAAGTAAGAAAGTAACCCGTTGCAATCAACGACTATGGATGTTACAGAATACAGTAATAGAGGTCGTTTATATACAACAGGAATAAAAGCGGACCCTAAATAGAACCTTGGGGAATTTCGTAAGCAATATTTTTATATCAATATTGATTTCCTTGTAATCCAACTCACGTGATCTACCACTCATGTGAAAGTTGAAAAATTTTTGTTTGAAGGTGGTTGACAATGTTTTGTGGTGTATTTCATCAGTTCGGACTTCCATTGTCTAATCTAATATAAATTGATTTGAAAACCCGTTATCACCCGTATCAACTGTTATCATAAACTTTAATTGTTTTTCTGGAACTATTCGCTTTCCACAATGGTAAAAAATGAAAATTAGTAATAGGGAACTTTATACTTGCTTAAAAAAATTGCGTTTGCTTTTACTTTTTCGCAGAAATAATATGTTGAAAGGTTCTCAACCATATGAACCTCCGTTCATCTGCATCAGTAATATTCGTTTCAACTCAAATTTGATTTTTCGTGGAAAATAATGAAAATTAATGATACTTCATCAGATCTTTTTGCTCACAATTCAAATTGAGGATTCTTTAAACTTGATTCTGATTCATATTTATTTAAATCAAGAAAAAGCTAGAATCGACAATCTTCACCAATTTATTTGAAGAATTTATATAATAACAACAACAAAAATACATTGTCACTATTTTTTGGGTTTGATGACCGTCGATTTTTGGAATTGTTTCCTGATGTTTCGGTTCGAGAGGTTAGCTTCTTCACATGTTTATGATCCTGATTTATTCTCCGGAGATTAATTCCTAAAAAAACTCCAGGAGAAAAATGCCAAAAGTCGACAGCTTTCAAACCCGAAAAATAATGACACTGAAAAACTCGGTCAGTTAACCATTTCGAACAATAATACATACTTATCTTTGAATTCCCTACATATAGAAAGAACATTTTTCATTGATAAAAATAAAATTGGGTAAATAGTAAATATTCGTTTTGAGGGCACCCGGTGATTTTGAAAAAAATGTCTGAGTGAACCTACGTATTTTGATGCGTAGATTACGAATCCGAAAGAAAAAAGCGGCGCTCTTCCTTTTTTACTAAGTTACGGCCCTTCAAATTTCAGAAAAGAGGCATTTTTCAGCCTTCTTTTTCATATGATAAATGATTTCATAACACAAGAATCTATTCATTAGCTCACCTTTACACATTATTCCTCATTATTTGACAATTTTCAATTCAACAATCAACATTTTTCTTATAAAAAACTTAATTTAAAAACGAATGCTTCTTCTGGTGACATTCTTCTATTTCTAGGTTAGTTACTAGTGACATTTCAGAAAATAGCGGTTTTGCCGTCGCCCACTATTTCAAATTCGTAGATTTGGATTTTTAGTTTGACATGTGTGATTAGAAAAATACAAAATGAATTCGAACGAAATTAATAATTTAGGGAAAGTAAGAGAAAATTTAATTCTTTATTTAGTTCAAGAAGGAGTGTTTGCAGCAACACCACCGTTCTACCAATTGCAATGAAGGAATATTGACAGCATCAGTCGTACCAACTATGCCATTAACCTTAAAAACATAAAATACAGAGATATATAACCAAAAAGCAACTCCGTACATTTTTAACATTTTTATTGGAAAAATGTTGATTGTTAAAGTGAAAAATGTCAAGGAAGGAGGAATAGATTAAGATTTGATTTGATTTATTCCATATTTTGTTTAGTAAAATATCTACTATAAAAAATACATCATAAACACAAAGGAAACATAAAACATACCTTAGCAATGAATGCTTGTATCGTAATGTTCTATTATTCCATTTGGGTATCTTTATTTACTCTTTTATATAGTACGAGTTTCGAAAAATACTAATGATAATATTGATAATATTGAGTAGATGCATTTCAAATTTATCATAAGAATCATTTTATATTAATTAGGTTGGTTGGGATAATGTGAAAGAGAAAATAAGAAAGAATAAGTAATAAGTTAAAGAGTCATAGAGGAGTGTGTAACAGTTGAAAATAAAATTTAGTGTATTGTAATAAATCTGAGGCCGGCCCTGACGGTTGCTGCACGTGCCGGGAACGTGACAGCGGCAAAGAATGCGGTTAGACCAGTCGCGAAAATTCCGTATACGCCGAGAAACGAAACGAGAGTTCGAGAAAAGGTGTCGAAATG
>WOGN01004185.1:0-14398 GCA_015342105.1 Leptinotarsa texana
ACAGAATTTATTGACGGATCACCCTGTAGCGCTTTTGAATACTTAATGAGATTTTATTACTCTACACTCTTTTGAAATAGACTATAACAATCGAAACTTCGTGAACTAACGTGGCTTGGAATCTCTTAACTTTTTATTTATATTCATTTGTTGTTCAATCGCTTTATTTTTACTTGTATTTTATTTCACTATTATTTCGTTTTAGGTTATTTTTGCTTTATATAATCGTTATTTTCAGCTATTTATTTTTAATTCTTCTTTTTCAGTTGTTTTGGGGATTTCAAATCATTTTATATATTAGGCAATGGAAGTCCGAACTAGTGAAATTCTTCACTCTCTCTGTTCTGATTTCAAATTGGAGGCAGTTTTCATGTACCAAGTTTTTTTTGAAATCTATCATAAAAAATTATGTGTATTTTTCCAAATAACATTTCCACTTCAGAAAATAAAAATTAAAAATAAGAAACCTTGGATCACCACAGGAATTAAAATTTTTTCAAAAAATATGAGATCCCTTCATTATATAAGGAAATACTTGAACAGTATTGCTTTTGGTGAAACATATTTCAATAAGTACAGAAAAATCTATAGAGGAGTAATACGTAATGCAAAAGATATATATTACAGAGACGGAATGAATAATGCTGCTAATAAAATGAAAGAAACATGGAATATTGTCAATGAATTGAAGGGAATGAACAATAACCAGAAATTTCCACTCATATCTCCCTACACCCTGACACTATTAATGACTTTTACTGCTCCATGGTTGAGAAATCAACTGAGAGATTGAAACCTATACGAGATCCATCAATGTACCTTCGAACAGTAACCATAAACAAACCATGCATTTTTTATAACACCGATATAAGAGAACTGAAGAAAAGTATCATCATTAACCTGAGAAACAAAAAGACATGTGGAAGTGACAATTTGTCTATCAGAATATTTGAAAACTTACCAGATTGTGCTCTACAGGTTCTTGTTCAACTCATAAACGACACTTTCAGGCGTGTAGTTTTTCTTAAAACATCAATGGTCATACCTTTGCTTAAGGGGGTGATCCTAATGATCCATCAAAACTAAGACCAACATCTTTACAACCAACACTTCCAAAGTAGATTGAGAAATTAGTTAAAATAAGACTTAATAAGGCAATATTTCATTTTCTTCATAAAGCATACAGCAACTTGAATGATGGTGAGGCGACTACGGCAGTATTCTGTGACTTGTCGAAAGCATTTGATTGTGTTAACCACAGAATACTGCTGCGGAAGCTATTGCTGGAAACTGCCTGAAATGGTTTGAATCCTACCTTACACGACGTAGACAGTTTGTTAAAGCCAATAGTTGCTCAAGTACAAAGAATGTGGAAGCAGGAGTACCCCAAGGATCGATCTTAGGACCCATACTTTTCGTACTATATGACCTGGCTACTGTACGTATTTCTGGTAGTTTCACCATTTTTGCAGATGATACCACACTTTTGTGGCATAATATAAATCAACCGAATTTATATGAAAGCATCTGTAATGACCTCAACGAAATTAAACAATGGTGCGATGCAAATCTGCTGTCATTCAACACTTAAAAAACTACTAGTATAATCACCTTTAAGTGCAATCTACCAGAAATTCATATGGAAAGTACGGTAGTGCAGAATAAGATCTCTACAAAATTCTTGGGAATTAATATCGATGAGTGTCTGAAATTTGAGGAGCATATAGGCATTATAAACAAGAAACTTTCCTCCAGGTGTTTTCCACTCAGAATAGTATCAAAGGAACGAGGATTTCACTCAGCAAAAAATGTTTATTATGCCCTCATAGACTCTCACTTAAGGTATGGCATAGTTTTGGGGTGTATGCAGTAAACAGCTGTTTCAATCTGTTTTCATATTACAAAAACGTGCGGTACGATATCTGTGTGGAGCAAAGTGGAATGATCCTGGTAAGCCACTGCTTTTAATTCATCGAATTTTAATTGTGACTTCATTGTTTATTCTTGAATCATCATGCCTCATACACAAGAACAAAGGTACCTTTACTTCTCCACCTTACCACAATAATACTAAACAAGCTAGGCAAGTAAAGGTTTAAAGGTTCCTATCCCAACAAGTAGTCAAATCAAGAACTCAATTGTATATATAGTGGAGTGAAAATGTATAACATGTTACCTAAAAGTTTCAACAGAATGCGTCACGCAACTATCTTTTAGGAGAAACTTGATGGCAATTCTGGTCAAAAAGGCTTACTATACATTAAATGAATTTTTTGAGGATAACCTCGACACAATAATATTCATGTGTAGGTATGTATGATTGTATATGTATGTATGTATGCGTACATACTATTTGTAGTGTTTTTTATTTATACATTTATACAAAAATTACTCAATCATAGTTTTACCCATATACAAGATCACACTTTAACAAAGATACTGTTTTTGTATGTGCTCATTTGTGTATATTAGTACATTTATATATTTACTTAACAATTTATTAATATTTATAGTTATTTTTTAGCAGAAAAATTTTTGTCGACAAGATATATTTCTTGTGACATTAAACGTATAAATATATCTCTCAAATTTTTAACCCATTCTATTCACTACTTGTACGCCACTGAGTACTTTTTTTTAACATCTATTTCTCCCTGAGATTTCCCCTCAACTGATGTTCTGTCATTTGTCCCTTAATTTCATCATGTGATACAGAAGCATTTAGAGACAGCAGGTGTCTTGCGTGAGTAGATGACACATGAAGGGAATAAGCACATAAGTCACTAATTATTTTTTTGATATTTCGTTATACAGGGCTTCGCTATTTTTTATATTCGGTTGAAGTTGAAAATACTGCCAAAAACTATTGATTCTTGATATATTTGATGAAAATTTCACATTTTTTTTTCGTATTGCCTCACCGATATTTAATTTGTTTTGAAATCGTCAATGATAACATATTGATAGGGTTTTTACCACAAATTCCAGGAACACAATGATGCATATACATATAGGTTACGGAATAAATCCCAAAGAGCCATAAAATGAAACTCTAGTTGCAGCATTAATAATGAAAATGTAGAACATTGTGACTGAAAATAACTATGTATCACAAATACAAACAATATAGAATTATAGTCAAATCATATCTTAATATGTACTTTATTTCAAGAACAGTAGTTTCATCAATTTAAATAAGCAGCTTGAGAACATATAACTTTGTAATGTTCTTCCATGTTGAGGAATAGTTGAAAGTAAATTCCAGTGAATGCACAGCATAAGGTTTCAACCAAGTACATCTTTACACATCTTATTAGTAAGAGACAAATAACCAGGGTAATCCAAAGATCAGACTGACCAACAAAAAAACTTTCATCTATGAAGTCAGGATAAAGTAAACCAAAGTCTAAAGGAAACCAATATAAAAGCACTATTTCCAGAAAACCCTGTTATTTTCATATTCCAAAGTACATCTAAATAACAATATATGTGACTAATATGACACGGGGTTTATATAAAATAAAATTTTCTAAGAATTATATTTTACATAGACCATGTTTGAACTGCATCTCAAATCGGGATATCTAATAAACGATGTTACTAAAATCAACGTTGTTGCTTTTCATGTCTGCTAATTCAACAAAGAAATGGGGCGTTTGGTATGAAAATGAGGCTTCTGTCTGACTCTCTGAGAAAATGGCAAGACGTGAGATACGAAAAGATATGAATATTCTCTCATTCAATAGAATCCATGCATGAAAAAAGCTACTTGATAAACCAAACATATGCGGACACATTTAAAAATCAAATACATAATAAATCAATGCAGACATGTAATCCAATAAGAGAAACGAAGCAGCGCCGACCTATGATGATATAAAACTCTAGACAAATTCCAGCTTTGTGGCTTCTGCGTTACCTCATAGCCTTTGATTATGTCTACCACAGTAGTAGACGAAACGTCAGGCATACATGTATCTGCAAAACACAACCAAAAAACCCGGAAAATAGCTTTGACTCAAATAAAATAAATATTATCATTATTATTATTACATTATGATATCATGTCCAACTTCAAATAATGTATGAATACATTCGTTCTATAAATAAAAACGACAATATTTGTTCATATCTTCAAGTTTATTTTATTCTGTGGCTGAAAATGCTTATCTATATCTTATCTCGAGTCGAGTTTCCTGTACATCGAATCATCACCTTTCAAAACTTCCCTTTCAGTATATGTGTGTGTGTGAGTTTAAAGTGAACGACCATTGCAAAATAGTTCTGTAACTCTTTATCAATATGTACGACGAAGAAATTTTTGAAAAGCCAGAGTCCCAAATCTTGTATCGGCAGTCCTCTTTGGAAACTAGACCTTCACCAACAGGTTATGAGCCGGATGAAGTGGTGGAAGTTCTTCCGAAAATAGTTGATTACACAACGAAAAAAAACGTCGATCCCAATATTGGGACGCAAAACCTCGTGTTCAAAGATGACCTCACCCAGGGTAGAAAGCCACCGGTTTCTAAAAAACCAGACCTCTCTAAGAAGCCAATGATAATTGTAGGAAATGCGGACGGGTCCTCACAATCCCGAATAGATATGACAGGGGAAACGTCAGTGGGTCTAATGAAAAGTAAGTACTCAAAATAGAGATTGTTGAGATGTATACGTTCAGAAATATTTTAAATTTTAAAAATACCACAGCAAAGTTGTGGGACAATAAAACTTGTTAAAACAACAAAAATAGAAACAACAATAAAAATTAATTGGCGCTCCGGGGCGACTTCATTGATTCCAGTGGCGCATTTGCTTTTTCAGCTGCAGGAAAACCCAGAAAAACCTGCAACACCACATCATCATCCAGAAATGAGCTCCTTACCTTTAGTCTATAAAAAGAAATTGAAAATACCTAATTGATAAAATTTTTCGTTACTTTCTTATGAATAAATTAATTATTTTAAAAAACAGAAAACAGTTTATGCATAAATTTAACATATTTGTTGATTTATTTTTTAAATTTTATTCAAATTCAATTCAAAGTTATTTAAGTTAATCCTGCTTATATGGTGTAATCAATCATATAAAAAAAGTACTTTATTATAAAGTGTTTGGGAAAGTAGATTTTGACAAAAGAAAAATACTTTTATAAAAAAAATTTGGGAAGCTTCCAAAAGATTAGTCTCATAATAAAGTGTTTATAAAGATGTATAGACCATGCATAGAAGTTTCTGTCAGATACAAACTGGAAGAAAAAGTCATCTCAAATCAACTACTTTTACGTAAACATTGAATTACAACAAAAACAAATACTTTCTAAACAACTACTTATATATAGACATTGAATTATAAAAAAACATTTTTTCCAACGTTCGTTAACATAATATGATCGTGTCGATTTCGAAAATTTATTTTTGCTGATAATACATTCCTTCTATATTTCACTCTGCACTGGAATGAGGCGATTTTTTTTGTGTGGATGTTCAAAAGTGATGTTCCAAGTATACCGTTATTTATGGTAAGGTCACTTTGTAAAATGTTCAAGAAACAATATAAACCATGAAGTAGATGGATGTGAACGAAAAATTAAATCAATGAAAGCAATCTAGGTTTGTAAGCCAAAATGTAAGAACAAAAGTAAATGAATATAACAGTAATTTCTCAGAAGATGAGAATTGATTTCTATCTCACTATTGGCCAATCCCTCTACCTTTGTATGGCCGTTGCTTCTTACTCAGGCACATTTAGCCAAATATTGGCCAATCTAATAATCTATATTATATGATGGGAATAAGAACGTTTCGTTCTCATTAAGGCTAAGCACATAGTGGGACGGCTTATTACCGCCAAAGTTATTCGTTGTGTCGCTCTCTCTCTCTCTCTGCTCGAGAGAGAGCAAAGAGAGAGAGAGAGAGCGAAATAACTTTTGGCCAGTGAACTCCATACTACATACGTATAGTATATATTTCACTGCTTTTGGCAGGCAGGCAGATCTGAAATGGATTAATGCAAACAAAATGCACCCAAAATTACTAGAGAATCCACATATGTTACATTACTTGAAAAATATTTTGTTTTCAGTCCAATAGGTTGGAAGAAAAGCAAACGTGTCTTCTCATCGTGAAATAAAAATTTCCTTTCAAATATTCACATAAAAATAAAAAGTAATACAACGCACATGAATTGAAAAAGATAGATTTGATGATGAACATCGTTGCTAATTCTAGAATCTTATAGATTCACAAAAATGATTCATATAAATGAGAAAACGCATACAAAACCTTGAATAATATTTGAGTCAGATTATGGCTTTCTACTTCTCCATCTTTATATAAACAAATGTGGGATTTTTCCAAAGGAAGAAAACATTTTTTTATATAACTCAAGGATCATATAAAAGTAGTTGTTTCGAAAGTATTTTTCTTTCGTTTAATTCAATGTTTCGATAGGGCTTTTTTTTCAGTTTTGTGTCTAAAAGTTACTTTTTTGCATGGTATAGACATCTTTGTAAAGAGTTTATTAACTGCCTTCTTCCTTTTTTGAAAGATTCCCACATTTGTATAAAGATAGAGAAGTAAAAAGACAAAAGTCTCCTAAGAATGTATCCCTTTCAATTCAAATATTTATATGTTATTCAAATTGTTAAGAGCTTAATACAGTATGAATGTTGTGTAACTAAAATACTAAAACGCTGCGTTTCTTCTTTCCATGAAAGCATTTATTACTCGATTATTTGGGTCAGACATAAAAAAATCGAATTTTCATGGTTAGTTTTGCCCCTTTTTGTACTTGCGCTAGACGGGGCACATATTGCCGTCGCCTAGCCACAGGCCTAGCTACGACCCTATCTAACCGTAAACCGATTCAGGAATATTCTCCTTACCTCAACCTCTACTATCTATGATTGTGAACCTCAATACTCAATAGCTCATTTCTGTTCGGCGTTGCCAAGTTTACAATTGTTCTATAATTTTGAAAATTATGACGCCCTTGGATTATTAATTTCATCTAGACAAATATAAGAGGAAAATCCCCATATAATGAAATACTGCGTCAAAGAAGCATGAAAATACTTTTTTCTTACCAGTTTTCCAAAAGTCCCAAATTTAAAAAAAATCTTGAATAATGATCAAGTCTGGGATTAACCTTTAATGTGCCGGAACCGGGAGAGTAGACATATGCGAGTGGGTAGAGATGTTGAAAATTTATTTTAGAATTTATAATTAGAAAAAATTAATTGTATATTTCCCAATTGGAACAGTTGTGTTTATACATTTTTTTTCAGCGTTGTCCTCGAAGGCGAAAGGAAACAAGAAAGTTCCAGAAGAGGAATTTGAAAAAGACACAATGAATACAATGCGGCCAAAATCTCCTGGTCCTAGGCCTGTTCCAGTGAAAGGGGAAAAAGACGAATCTATTTGGGATAAACTGGGTACTCTTGGCCGAAAGAAACGTATAAAGGAAGGTATGCGCCCTCTAAGGTTGTTTTATCTTTGCCCAAACTCCTTATATGGATATTGTTGACAAATAGAAGTTGTCATAGGGGTGTGGTTTTTATTATTGAACTCCCACATATTTTGCAGTGCAAGAAGTGCAAGCAGAAGGAAAATATGCCATCGATTCACCAGGATGCCCCACTGCCCCAGTCATACCCCCCGAAGATTACAACCTCGGTGAGTTGAAACTAAAAAGTATGAATACTTGCTTTACACTGTTGTGATTGCATCAAAATGTCTTTGACGTTCAATATTGTTGAAATACATGTAAGTTGTTATCCAGTATATCCTCAGTATTACATTACTGGTTTAGAAGAGACAGTTTCATCTGAAATAACTCTTCAGTAATAGTGTTCCAATGAGCTAGTCATTTAATGAACTTAAATTATTATTTAGAAAGTGTAAACTAATAAGGAATAACTCTTTATTGTATTACAGTTGAGATTATGATAGAAAAATGTCTTTTCAATTGAAATTCAACCTATTTTTGCATTTTTCTTGGTTTCGTTTTCGGTGCCGAAAACTGTATACTACTAAAGTCAAATTCATGTTTATTGAAAATTTCTTCAAGACCGAAAAAAGAAATGACCCAGCTTGATTCTCAGGTTTTAATAATAGAGTAAGACACTGAAATGCCTTCATTAGGTCTCCTAACGAACAGCCGTTATGTTAATTGATTATTTTATCATTTTCAATTCGATTTCAGACGACAATGAAGAAGTGTGCATGGTTGATGGCAAAACTTACGAGAATCCCAAGTTCATGGATCTGCAGAACGTTCTCAAAGAGTGGATAAATGATGAACTGGCCTCACAGAGGATAATCATCCAAGATTTGGCAGAAGATCTTTATGATGGTCAAGTGTTACAAAAACTACTAGAAAAATTAACGGGAGATAAATTGGATGTACCGGAAGTCACTCAATCAGAAGAGGGACAGAAACAGAAGTTAACAGTGGTTCTTAACCACTTCAATCAGGTAAATATATTATATCCGAAAAGAAAAAAAAGATATTTCATATATGAAGTTTTTTGGTAAGCCTATGTTGTGTTGTATTTGATCTGATTCACGTATTCATAAATGAACGTGTGACGTTCTTTTTCGTGTTTATGAATCGACATTTTTTTGAAAACTAACTTGTAGATTAACAAATATAAAGTGTCCCAAATACATGAATAATGTATTACACCACAGACTCTTTATATATCTAGTTTATGTTTTCTAACCTAAATTATATAATTTCTGTGTAATCCGCAATATTAAGCATTTATGTATCTGTGTTTTCATTTATAGAAAATACTATCGTTTTCAATAGCTTTCTCTTCGTGCAATAAAGCATATTTATCATTATAGGTCTTAGGAATCCAAAGGATAACTCATAACAAATGGAACGTCGAAGCTATACACTCCAAAAACATTGTAGCCATCATACACTTATTGGTAGCCTTGGCAAGGCATTTCAGACCCCCGGTAAGAATGCCAGAGCACGTTTCAGTCGAAGTTGTTGTTGTACAAAAAGTTAAGGGGCAACTCACACACAAAAGAGTCTGGGAAAGTCTTACTAAGACTTACGACGATGTCGGAATGAGATGTGAGCGAGATGCTTTTGACACATTGTTTGACCACGCTCCTGATAAATTGCAAGTCGTTAAGAAGGTAAAATATAGCTACAAATGAATATACATTGGAACAAAACATTTGAGTGAATTATGTTGCAGTCATTGGTAACTTTCGTCAACAAACACTTGAACAAGATGAACTTTGAAGTCACCGAAATCGAGAGTCAATTCCACGACGGCGTTTACTTGATCATGCTGATGGGGCTTTTGGAAGGGTTCTTTGTGCCGCATTATACTTTCCACTTGACTCCTCACGAGTTTGATCAGAAAGTTCACAATGTTAGTTTTGCCTTTGAACTCATGGAAGAAGTTGGTCTGCAAAAGCCCAAAGCAAGACCAGAAGGTAAGAAAAGATATATTTGGTAAATGGTGGCTTCTTCAGCTCACTCAAATTTTCGAAAATTATTTAATTCTCCACTGATCACGAATCTAAAGTCAAAGTTTCACTTTGGAGGTACTGACCCCCCAAAAGTCGTACCTGTTTAAAATCAACTTTCACAAACTGCAAACAAAATAGTAATATGGATGAATGAAATATTACAGAAAACTTCTACTAAAAAAAAAGAAATAATTGTAGTAAAATCTAATATTTGCTAAGCTATTCAGTATGAACTCTTTACCGAAAAATTTTTGCGTTCGTGGTATAAAGGATTAATTTGTCTGGGTTGATGGTCATGGACATTAAATCAGTTGTGGAAAGCACATTCTATGTGACAGAAAAGAAGGTAATACTCCGTTCATTTTTATGGTCATATACATTTGACAACATCGCATTTATTTCAATCTTAGCCTGTTAGGAATATCACGTCAAAACTTAAGACCTCGTTAATCCCTAACTCCCACACGTTGGATTTCTCGTTTCCAACAACCCATTGTATAAATTACTACACAAACTTACACTTCAAGTACTGTGATTTGGTAAGGTTACAAGTTTTGAATTCATTTACACTGAATGAACATACCTTGCTGTTATGAAAATTAGATAAAATTAACATAAAATTTCCCAACTTCCTCCTAGTGTAGTTACCAACATTAAAATTGTACAATTTTACATCAGGGTTAGCTACATAAGCTGACCTCAGGAAATGTTTATTTTATTTTAAAATGATTTGTTTCCTATCTATATTCACTCAATAAAAGACGAAGATGTACTAAATGTGCTTTTTTTATAATCAGAAAATGCTTCAACTCGCCAAGGAATCAAACGCAAAAAAATGGATGTGTGAAGTTTCATGAAAAACATAAAGCATAAACTATCCAAAAGAGGAATTGACAGGTGTCCGTATCTTCTTCTTCTCTTTTCAATTTTTAATGGCCTTCACTAATGAGAACTAATCAGTAAAATGATAGGGATTTCTTTATATGTTATTGATCAGATTTGAAATCGTACGTTTTAGGATATCTTCCAAAAGAGGTGTAACACAACGTGGAGCAACACTAACTAGTTGGTAAAAGAAAAAACTCTTCAATTCATGAAATTTTTTTTTATAAAATTGTAAAAAAAGGACTCCAGATGATATATAGACAATGAAAATTGATTTTGAAATGGGGAATGTTCCTCAATTTGGGTTATTACAGCAAATGCAAGTTTGAACAAAATAAAATTGAGTTCAAGTTACGAGTTTTTCAAATTCACTTCAAAAAGTATTCAAATTGATGTTTCGAATGTTGGATTTTAATTTTTAAAGGGATTTGTTTCTAATTCACATATTGACAACAGCACCTAGAATGATATTCTACTTTAAAAAAAGGAAAATTATCTTTATAAATCAACAATTAAGGCAAAATATAAATTATAGTTCACTACCACCTCCAAAAGCCACCCAAACAACAGTTGTTTTGTTGTTTATTTCTATAGAGGAAGATGGGTTAAGTGCACAAAATGTCATGTGACAGAATATCTCGAAACATAAGTAAACAGAACAGCACGCCTCTGAAATATGTCGTCTTTTTGTCTCATTCAGGTAACAGATCCATTGTCCTTTATTAGCTATAACCGATGTTGCCAAATGGTGAAATAGAAACGAATCCCTTTAAATGTTGAATGCATTATTTCATTCCCCTTTTTTAAGTATTAAAATATTTTTTTAAAGAAAAAGGTTGAAATGATAAGTTTAAAACGCGTTGTTTTATAGCTCTATTACGAAAACTACTTGATTTTCGTCAGGAGAAACATTCCCCATTTTCTGTTCAAAATTTTTCGGTGTCATTTATTTTTTTCAATTTTTTCTGAGTATTCTGAACTGAAAAGGCAATTTGCCCTCCATGTTTTGGTGGATTAAATCATATTTGTAAAACTGACAATAATAATACAATATCCATCCTTATTTTTCTTCTAGAAATATTTGAACACCCATAGAAAACGTCAGCTACACATTTTATATTATAGTCTGATTAAAATAATAAAATTTAAAATACAAACATAGGGGCATAAAGAAATGGAGAACACATGTTATAATGAAAATAGTGAACCATATTGATAATAAATGAATTTATATTGAATAATAATTTGTTATCTCAAGAAACATAGGTGTGTATAGTTGGGCTACAAAAAAAATATGAATCTGCGCTAAGGAATTGCAGTGACCAGTAGGGATTTTTATTAAGTAAAAATCTTCTTTTTAGCCAAATTTTCAATTTCCTCCAACACACTTCGTCCCTTATCTCTTATGGAATAGTATTATCAGAGTTTTGATCCCAGGTAACATGAATAATTTGCTGTCCCCCTCTGAGAAAGTTTTTGCTCAAGCTTTAAGCCAAGTAGTAATCACGATTGATATTTTACTGTCAGCGTGACTGACAACTTTACGAGAAACACAGACATAAAACGTAGAAAGTTTCTCAAAGGTATTTTTTGAAACATCCTCGTACTTCCAACATAGCTGATTGGTTTAAGAAGTTTTGTCTCTATTCAACATTTTTTTGTTTCAGATGTGGTGAATATGGATCTCAAGTCAACTCTCCGTGTACTGTACAATCTTTTCCTTCGTTACAAGACATTAAATTAATAAACCAGTGCAATATTATAACTGGAATGGGTGCCTTATACTGCCTCGAATATTTGATTGTAGAAACTAAAATAGTCTTGGAACTTATTTATAAAATGTTATTCACTATTTTACTAATGTACATATATTTTTAATGTAATTTATTTAATGTGACTTCTGAGTATCCTCAAATGATTTTTAATCCGTTGAAAATACTCACTTCTTTACTTTGATGTAGCGATATTTGTGAGACTTACGGATACTTAGTTAACGTTACTATTGACATGCTAATAAAAAAGAACATAGTAACAACAGCCTTGTTTCTCTTTTCCAAAATACTTCAAACTACCTTTTTACTTGTTTACTGTAAGAATCAATAATTGCTTTCAGGAGATCTGCATCTTTCACACCTTCTATAATCTCTGGAAAATACATGTCGTGCAAAACTTGGAGTCGTTCTTTATGAATTCCCAAAGAATCTTCTGCAGTTAGTAACAAGTATGATGGTGACTGCTTCTTCTTGGCACAAACTGAACAGCAATCCAATAGTGATGTTGATAAAAAAGCAGCTTTTTGGGCATTGTAGTTCTCTTCAAACAAGTTCGTGTACGCGTCAAATCCGGATAGAATAATGACATTTGGAGTTTTGTGCCACATGTGAATGGTATTAAGGTGACTGATGAGGGATTTGTAGTCTTTGAGATAACTGAAACAATAATTGGATTGACAGGAAACATTACATCAATAGCTCAGAGTTTGCATATTGAGAATTATTACACTTTTACAATACAAAGCAAATTCAATTAAAATTCTTAATGGTACTGAAAAACAAACTGACATTTTACTCACACAAAAGTTATCAGGCGTAAAGTGTGTTTATCTGGTGGAATAATATTTTCTGGCACCTTGTCAAAAGCTTCAGAGGATATGAACCATACATGTAATCCTGTTTCAGCAAAGTGAATGGCTGCCTGAAAATGCAATAAAAAACAGGAATCAAATATTCACAAATCTGACAAATTATTTGTTAAGATTTGAATGTTAGAACCTATTTTCTTTTACTAGCTACCTTGAAAAGTGTATAAGCAAAATTAGTTCCCAACAAAAAGCTTGAGTGAACATTTTCGGGATACATAATGAAGGTAATAGACTGGCGTCATTTGCTCAATTTTTCGTTTCGAAATTTTTTCAGACCAATTATTTTCATTTCTCATTTCATGTTGGAAATTTAAAATATTTTCTTCTCTCTCCTATACAGTGTTATTGTTATCACGGCATACGGTACTTAATCTGTGGCATAGGTAACATTATTATGTATGATATAACAGGAGTTTCGTCAGAGGGCGCAATTGTCACAGACGTAATCGTAAAAGTGAGTAAAGTAAGTCTTAAAAAGAAAGGGCCAATTTCAATATTCATTTGAATTACTATAAATTAATTAAAGAGAAAATGTATTGTTATAGTGTATGATTTCCAGTTTTCAATAACTCAGCTGACAAATAACACAACCTTCTTGTTTCAAAAGTAATCAACAATATATTTTTCAGATAATCACTGACAAAAATTCTGGTTAGTAGCGGTCATAAAGTGGTTAAGTTTGGAACTGTCAGTTCTGATACCACAGAATAGTAAACGTTTCTGTGCTGATACGTCAACCGGCAGTTTTGATACGGCAACTGTCACCAGATAACACCAAAATTGGTGGGTGAGGCGTAACTTCATATTTTCGAACGTCTAAAGTCAGTGTTTTCTGTAACTGCAGAACCGTTTGAACAACACTGGTTGCCACTCGATATTTGATATCACTATTGCTATGTGTTGGTAATTTTACGAATATCGATATATGCAGAGGGCTGCCGCGAAAGGCTTTTCAACCTGGGATACCAAGAAAGTTGTAGACCCGTTTTCAAAAGAGAACGCTTGTTGACTGCATCCGCAATTTATATAATGAAATGTATCATTTTTGTGCACAGGAACCCTGACTTGTAAATAACGAACTTGAGCATTCGCGGTCGTGATACTCGCCATGCTACTGCTCTGAGGGTCCTTTCACATAAAAGTGATTATTTCAAAAAATCTCCATTATATAATGCCATACATTTTTATAACAGACTGCCACTTTCTATAAAGAGGTTGATAAATACTCTTGCGTTTACGCAGCTATTTTTATCAGATTTCTGTGATTTTTCACATTTTGTCTTTAATCGAGAACCCGCCTACCCGGTACTGACGATGTCCAATAGGCTGAAATAGCTGTCTACCGGTGACTCTTAAATTGAAATCAATATATATATGT
>WOGN01004186.1:0-14397 GCA_015342105.1 Leptinotarsa texana
GACTTTCCTTCTCCATCGTGAAAGTGATGGAAGGGCTTACGTTGTTGATGTGCTTCAGGAAATTGTCTAGTTCTGCATTTCCATGGTTCCATATTATGGAAGTCCGAACTGATGAAATACACCACAAAACATTGTCAACAACTACCTTCAAACAAATATAAAATAATAATTGGCAATAGTCCCTACTTTATTACATTGATAATGTTACCTCTAACGTTTGTATGGTTATACCTATTATTAACCTTTTCGAAGACGGTGACCAAGAAATAATAAATTTTATAAAAAATACATAGTACACTAGGTACTTAAAATAATCAACATTGAATATATTCGATTGCCATCTCTCATGTTGTTGAATTAGACTAAGATATGCCAACTCCTGAATAAGAATAATTTTTTATTGGTAAATAAATGGTAAAAAACCGCCTAATGTAGTAATAGGTTGTTGATGATCTTCGGGGTCGATCCAGCTTTTTTTTTATAAAAAAACATAGCGGTATATTCGATTAGAGAACGGACACCTCACCCAATCAACCAAACATTTACTAATGAAATGATCGCTTGAAAATGTAAAATCAATTTTGAAACTTTGAACACTCTTCAACTTCTACACATATAAGCTGTAGAGCTCAAACGCACGCACTTGATCTAAGCGTCTAGCGATCCCATTCACTGAGACTCAAACACTGATATCTCTTTTTTTTCTAGTCGGAATCGACAAGTCCGAACAATGAAGAAGCAACTAGTCAAGACTTGAGTGGTGGAGAGGCATCCAACAATGTTTCTGATTACAGCAGCCACCACAGCGTCTACAATATGGTCTATCCTGGTTATTACGTCAATGGAGTTCAACACCCTCAAGGTAAATACTTGGAATTTTTTTATGATCCCAATCAATATGCTCACGTGATATGTTTTCAATCGTATCATCTCAGAATTATGAAAAATTCAAGAAAAAAGTAAATCGTAGGGGCAAAATTATTGATGTTACATGATCCCTTGAAGGCCAAAGCCGATTCAACCTGACTATACAGATTCACAAAAACGTGCACCATCTTACTGACACTACACAGTGCATATCATTATGTCTATTAACACGCACTAATTTCGTCCTGCAAGAATTCTAAGTATCATTCCAAATTTATGAAAAATCTTGCCAGTCTTGATTATTCTTATTCAAACCGTAAATTGTTACTATTCTATTTTTATCATTTCCAAATACATCACCAAAATTCTTAGACCCCCCTCGTAAATTTTGAAACGAAATTTTATCATGGCTGGTTTTTTGTATATTTAATCTTTATTTATTTCACCAGTCCTAGGCACAAATGTTTACTAAACCAATTTCCTCTAATTTTATATACTAATATTTGAAATGGTTCATATCGATTTAGCATGTTCAAGTGTTGAGTTCTTCTTTGCAATTATGCCTGGCAATAGATGTTCAGCGTTTCATAGAGCAAGAATAATGGCTTTGCTTGATGAGAGTCTGCCGAATCGCGGTTAGAGTAAAGTTTCAACGCGCTTCAGTTACCCGAATATTGCATTTGTACACCAAGAAAGTGACATCCTTGACTGCAGACGTTGAACTGGGCGTCCTAGGGTAACTAACGCAAGACATGATTGGTATCTAGT
Organism: Leptinotarsa texana; assembly: GCA_015342105.1. NCBI lineage: Eukaryota > Metazoa > Arthropoda > Insecta > Coleoptera > Chrysomelidae > Leptinotarsa > Leptinotarsa texana. Next base: position 1,636 of record WOGN01004186.1, read on the forward strand.
AGGATATGTACGTCGGAATCAGACCATAACAGGCTCAGCTGTCTAAATTCTTTCAAGAAGAACGTTTGGTTGATTAATCTCTAGTACCACAATATGACGAAACTTGCTAGAGAAAATTTGCGATCCAGGAGGCCATTTAAACTGCCCAGGTTACTTTCCACACACATAGCCGCTCGTTTACAGTGGCACAGGAACACAGAGACTGGCTTTTAGCTTAGTGGCGAAATATCCTTTTTGGAACGAAAACAGATTTGGCTCAGTTACTGATAGTCGGCGACACAGAGTTTGGAAAGGCCCGGGGCGACAATAAAGACTGTCTTTTGACAGAGAATTCGTTCCATACCAAGAAGTCTGTATTGTTTCGAAGAGGCATGGTCGTCGTACTCAGCTGAATCCCATTGAGCACCTGTGGGATTCCATTAAACGAGCAATCTCAAACTGTTTTAATCCTCCTATCACCCTTCAGGAAGAAAAATAGAACAATATTACAATGGATACAGACAACGTCTTTATTGGTTCCATGCATAGACTACAGAACAGGGGAGGACACACCAAATATAAAAGCATTTTTGATTTCGCTCTGAAATGTTTTTTTTTTTGGTTTTAAAGTTCTGATATTAATTTCATTATGGTCCATTTATTGTTTGTATTTTTTTCTTATTCAGTTGAAATTAAACTTAGCCAATTTGCATTGGTCACATAACCAAATTAAATATACTTTGTAATACACTTCTTGGTTCATAATAATAGTGTCCCAGTTAGACAAACATAAGGGGTCCGAGAATTTTGGCGATGTGGATACTTAACAATGGAACCAATATAATAAGTAACTTTGTCAACCTATGTTTTGAACATTGGCGAATCGAAATTCTTTCATGAGAAATGTACATAAATTATAGGTAGATAACCAAACCCAGGCGGTGCTAAATAACTCATATTTAAAGATCTCAGGGTGTTTTATCAAATTTACTCAATTTTTTTTTTGCATTTCATTTTCAACGAACCACGGTGAACCTTTTTTTATATTTACTACATCTATCTTTGTTCGATATAGTGCTGGATAGCGTATAAATATTAATGAAATCCAGATCCGGGCTAAAATTTTGCATTTTTGAAAAAAGCAGGAAAAGTTTTGATACCCTGAGTGTCTTCGTGGATCTTCGTTATTCTCGCATACAATTTTATCAATTCTGAACTAGTGCCAAAATATTTACATTAGAATCGTAAGATAATAGAATTATAAGCGAAAATACTTATGACCTTCAGGGCAATTCAACTTTCCCTGCTCTTTCCAAAAATGTAAATGGAGTTTTGAGATTCTAATGTTTGTTCAGTTTGTTTAATCCGGACCTGTATTTCAATTTTTATTTATCGCTATTCGTCAATATATTGAACGAAAAGTATGTAGTCGATATGATAAAAAGTTTCGCCGTGATTCGTATTACATTAAAAATTGAAAAATTGAACAAATTTGTTGAATGATCCTGACATAAGGTCATCCATAGTACTATAGTCAATTTGAATGACCTTTTGTTTAGCTGTTCTTCGACCCATCCTGCTTTAATAGTCAGGGGATGCTTCATAGATACGTCTCCTCACTATACATCCTGGACTAGGATGAATAGGTCATCTACATAATTCAATACTTTATGTCCTTTGTGGAAGACGTCTTCCCCCCCACTGGTGCACAATACCTCGCCGTAACACTACTGTAATAAGCATGCAATTTATGAACTTACAGCCTGTCTCGTCGATCCCTTTTCTCTTCAATCCGTGGGTGATGAATTTCAAGGTCATATAATCAAATACACATTCAATAACCAAGAAAGCAGCTAAGAATTATTACTTGTCTGAGAGTGATTGGTCTCAAAGCTTTCGTCTAAGCCTGTCCGGTTTTTCAAAGTTTCGCTTTGAATGTGGCCCTCAATCTTCATGTGCAAGGTGTTTATTCCAGAGCCTCACTTGATAGGAGACCGTACTATACGCACGTCCTCAGAACTGAACTATTTCAATGTTATTGATAACAAAATTTTTTAGAAGGTTGATAGGGGTATACTTTTCTCGTAAGTGGAACATTGATGAGACTAACTTTCTCACAACCTGGCAAAAAAAGTCATCATTTTCATTCATCTATATCTATCTTCAAAAGATAACCTGAATTATATAATTGTAAATTTCAAGTTCCTGTACGTATTCTAAATACATAATTTATGTCAACATATTTTGAGAAGATGCCAAACAAACATGTGCCCAGTCCGGAAATATATCAAAACGTCAGGTCGTTCATGACTTATGAATAATAAAGACGAAACATAACTGAGTTCTTGAAACACATATTTACAATATACCTGCTATAAGGTATCAGTCACGCTATAAGAGATCAGTCACAAGAAACAGTAGATAACATAGTATTTAAAAGTCCTTCGTAATTTCCCCGTAACAACTCCCAACAATCCAGTTGAAAATTCTAGTTATTTCTAACCTATTGGTGTTAAACCATGAGAATTCCACCTCATATCTGTAGCTGAAAAGGAATCACTACCATAGGAAGCAAGGATATTGCCAACTATCTAGTCAGTTAAGTCACACAATGCATCCATGGTCCAGCCAAGCACCACTGATGAAGCCAATGACGGGTCGAAATATCGGTCGTCGGGTAATTTCAAAACTTGTCTTTGCAACTGACCCATTTATTTCTGATATCATTGGTTTGAGTCTTCTGTCGATCCCATAGATGGCGTATTCGTAAGAGGATTTATAATCGCCAGAACTTTCTCAGTTGAGTACAACAATGCATTCGTGGGTCAGTCTAACACCAATGATGAGACCTTGGCGGATCGAAACAGCCCTGTGCCATTTTGGAACACAAATGCTTTGTATTTGGGGTCTGGCATTTGATTTCCAGTCGAATTGTAAATTGGACAGTGTGCTTGTTTTGGATTTATATTGTTATTGGATATTGTGACTATAGAACCGTAATTAATTTGTACTCAGTTTTTCAAAAATCTGACTATTTATGTGTGTTGGAAATGCAATGAGGGCAGTGCAAAAGTGTAATTACAATAAGCCTGAGTTACTTGTAAACGTTATATTGAACATATCAATAAATTATATATATATATATATATATATATATATATAATGATGAACTTTTATCTGACAGTCATTTAATTACATACAAAATGGCAAACAATAACTGAAAATGAATGATTGATGTACAATACAGGGTGTTGCATTTCAATTACCAACAATGTGGCTGTAGCTGTTGTTTTTAAGTACCTCGCCTGGTCGAACAAATACATTTAACTCATTTGTATATTATGTGTATTAAAGGCTGCTGGATCCAATTATCACTAATTGAATGGATATTGGTGGTAATTCTAGAGATGACAAAAGCCTGTATATTTTCTTCCACCAATTCGTTTGTTTTTGACATAGGGTAGTATTTGTCTGTTTTACACGATCCTTGAGGGTGACTTCCGATATATTCTATTAAGATTGTCTACTTACAAGGCTTTATGAATGAGTGCAGTTATTATATTCCAATATACTTATTGTTGTGTTAGAAAGTGTACAATAATGCAAGTGAATGCAGTGGTTAATTAACAGAATTGTAGCAACATCTTTAAACATCTTGAATAATATAATATTTCTCTTCATTTCAGATGTGATTGAGCAATGCCCGGCAGAACAAAATCGTAAAGTTAAAAAGAGAATACGTCGAAAGACTTCAAAGTCCCAGATATCACAAGAAAGTACCGAATGCAGCGATGAAGAGAGCGAGTCTTATAACGAAAACGATAACCCTTCTGAAAAAAAAGTTAATTCTCAATGCTTTCCGGATTCCAATCGAGTTGAAACCATATCTGAAATAGAGCCCAATAAAACTTCAGAAGACGTAACTTTAATAGTAGCCAACGATGATCCCAAAGACGATCACCAAACTTCCAAACATAGCTGTGATGAGAGGAAAGAAGATTGTGAGAAAAGCACAGACGATAATCATGTTATAAATAACAATGAAATTAACAGAAACGTTGAAGATCTTAAAAACAATTCAACAGGAGATGTCAATCTTTCTGAAGAGAACAACTCGCACCATGATCCGCCAAAGACACAGAAGTATGATTTGAAGCCAGATGCCGAAGAATTCATACCAAGAGCTTATCGAACACCGGAAATTCCTCTCAGTCCCGTTCAATTTATCAAAGTGTCTCCAAATTTCGTGCCTATACCTGTAGTGCCATTCAATGGACAAAACTTCAACCCAGCATTTATTCCCTCAGGAATACCCATCAACTTTCTACCTCCCGATCCAAAAATGTTTCCGAACTTTGTCGGTTTCATTCCGAACATACCGAAATCCGAAGAAGAGACTGAAAACAGAAGAGCCAGTGTTGATAAAAACGTTGAAAATCAAAATGCCCATGTATGTCAGTCAAACAACATTATAGATGATCAGGTTGTGAAAAAAGAAGAGAAAAATGAAAACAGGTTGAACAATGATAAAACAATAGATTTAGCTAAAATCGTGTCGAAGTTGGAAGAAGCTGTGAAAAAACAAGAAGATGAAGAAACCAAAACAGAAAATACTGAAAAATTGGATCTTGTAAAAAGGAAACCTTTCGACAAGCAGTTCAACAATAACCAAAAATATAAAAACAATCACAAAAGAGGATTTTACAATAGTCCTCGAAATTCTCCCCAAAGAAAAATATTCCATCAGAAAAACGATGATGGTGGTAATCGAATTCTTCCATTTGAAACCGAATCAACTACAATGCGCAGTGAAAAAGAGTCAGTTAAAAATAGTTCTGAAAGTCAGAAAAACTGGAAGCCCTATAACGAAAATGGTACGACCAAATGGCAACCTCATGGATTACAAAGAAGTTCCGAATTCAAACCTAACCAAAGCAAAAGGTTTTATTCACAAACAGTACAAACTGCTGAAATAAAACCTACTGTGAGACATGGTTTACAAACTCTTAAAGTCACACTATCTAATGAAAAACCGGAAAAAGATTGTGAGGTTAATGTGAACGTGAAATCATATTCTTCACAAATAGACACTCCCGAGTTAACTTCATCTTCGACTAAGACTTCCAGTCCGACTAAAAAGCAAAATCAATGGATTTCGGTTTCTAGTCGAAAAAAACGTAAAAGTAAAAATACTGAGGAAAGCGAAACCTCCTTTGATGGTGGAGAGGATGAACATTCCCTTAAAGATGATAATTTCGAAAGCTATGACGTCAGTCTCTTAGTAGATGTAATACCTACACCAAAAGAAGATGTCGAAAACGAAATTAAGAACGGAAAAATTGAAGAAATTATCAATATCATTTCACAAACGGAACCAAGTATGATCGAAAATATTCACATGATACCAAATATCAAATCTGTCACGGAAATTGAGAGTGAAATGGTTGTTGATGTTGATAAAATCGAGATATCTAACGGAAATGAACCATCCAACGAAATTGAAGAACAATCGGAGCTAATAGAAGATACCGAAAAATCTAAAAATGTCAGTCCATCCGATGATGATAAAATAGAAGTTTCAAAACAATCTCAAATAGAACCAGTATCAGGAATTATCGAAGAATCGCACCCTAACAAGGATAGGAAAAAATCCAAGAAAGGTACCCAAAAACCTTTGACAAAGAGGGTAATGATTACAGATATTGATCTATCGGAGAGTTGTGAGGAAATCAAAGAACCCGTTAAAAAAATTGTAAAAAGAATTGAAAAAACTGAAGATAAAATTGAAAGTGTAGTCACGTCTGATGAAAAATTGGTTGAGACCAATAAAAATAAAGAACATACTATAAAATCAATGCCTACAGATGAAAAATTGCCGATGAAAGACACCGAAGATGAAAAAAAGACCTCTAAAAAGAGGAAGAAGAAATCCTCGAAAACTTCTGTGGTTTCAAATGTAGGTTCTGCAACTTTCCCAGCCGTTGGAAAGAATCTAGTAGATTCTTTCGATTATCTATTGGAATCTAGCCTTGTAGGAGAGTCAGACAAGACAAACGACGATATATCCCAAGAATTGGATAAGATGATTCAAAAGGGAATGTATAGTAGTTTGGAAGGAAAAATTAAATCGCTCAATATTGATGAAAGTGACGGATTTTTCAAATCTATATTCAGCAAGATATCCAGCAGAGAGACGAGCATTGAGAAAACTGGGTATTCAAAAAGTCCAGATTTTACGAAAATACCACTGTTTGTACCTGTTTCGGTAAGTGAAGCAACTTCTTTAGACAATATCAAAGCTAATAAAAACTTACCTGCTTCAGAGTCACCAAAAGAAGATGGATTTTTTCTAGAAAACCCAGAAATAAAAGAAATGCTGAAAGACCAGACTGAGAATAAAGAAGAGAAAAGTACAGATGTTGGCGAAGGAGTGGAAGTGGATGATCAGAAAACGCGTTATCCTATAACAAAAGCAGTAAAAGAATGGATGTCAAAAACTAGAGAAACAACTCCGGACGCAGAAATTTTAAAAAGTCCCAAGACAATATATAAAGAATATTGTGAAAGTGTTAGTGGTGACAAGGACACAGAGGTTCATATTTTTCACAAACTTCCTGACCTAAATTTAAGTGCAAATTCTGACGATGATGAAATCACACTTTTCAGTACGAAAAATAACTCATCTAGAAGAGAGAGTGGGGAACAGGATTTACTTGAGTTTTGGGAAGACGAAGTTAATAATCTAAACCATGATGAAAAACAAGATAATGTAGAAATAATTCCGAAACATGATCAAGGGGAAGACGTATTAGAAGTGTACGAAAGCAAATATGGAAGTAATGAGGATTATTTGAAGTTGCAGAAGGAAATTAAAGAAACTATCAATAAGACCACATATCCTAAACATGGCAATTTGCCTTATAGAGCGATATGCTGCAACATTATGTAAAATAGGGTAATTCCTATGAAATTACAGAAAACGCAATAAACCAATTCTTTTTGCAATAAGCAATCAAAAAATTTCGAAAATATTGAATGTTTGATAATTCACTCGAATTTTATCTCCCACAACTAAACTTGAAACTGGATTTTTGGATTTTTCAAATATTTATTTTATTGGTCGATGAAAAAAGAATATCTTTAATCTTCGGCGGATTGTGTATATTCAAGCTTTTCTTGACTAAATTCAACTCAACACCAAAATTTTATTGAAATAACTCATTTCATATACTTATTTGTTTCATATTTTGAAATACATTTGAATAATTCGAAATTCCAGTAATAAAATATTACTTTGTTACTATGTTGATTTTCAATGTTGAATTGGATTACGGAATTAATCAATATGTAACTCTCGACTCGACCCAAGTAATTCGTATATATTGTTGTCTTTGAGTTCGGGTAGAACCTCGTCTGAAGTTGTGTGTTCGACGTTTTGGCTTTGCTTTCTTGAAAACTTCGAACACAAAACTTCAGACACGGTTCAACCCGAACTCAACGACAAAATATTACTGGCCGCGAAAACCTATATATGCAGCAGAAAACCTAGCGGCTTGACTGCATTAACCCAAATAATGTTATGTCTGATCTCGATTTATCACCAAATATAAAATATTTTCTTATGAAATATGCGGTATTCAGACATCAACTTATTCGAGACATGGATATTGAAAAGATATAATATCATATCATAATGACTAACCGTCAAACTACGTACCTTTTATAACAAATTCACAAATTCTTCATACCATCACTGCCATTGTTGTTTCCTACATGTAAACCCAAACATTAATATTCATTATTTCAAAATATTGCACCATCATTTCAAAAAAGTTACCTAGTTATTACAATAAGTTATTTAATAGCTGTCTAGCTGCCATAATTTATATGGCAAATATCGTTTTGCCATATAAATTATTTCTATTGAATATTTTGATTGTTAAATAACTAAAGTATTGTGAAAATGGGGTGGGGGTGGAAATTTTTAATAGGTATTTTTCGATGCTAAATACAAAAAATCGTCATCAAAAATAGATTCTTTTTTTCTAGATAGGTACACCCGAATCAACTAGCGGTATGAAATATACTCTACGCCCTATCGTACCTACCAAATTTACAAAAAAAAATCATAAAAATTGGTCTAGCCGTGTTGGCGAAGTGCGAACACAAAACCGTGGCACGATATTTTTATATATTAGATGATGATTTCTTCAGATATATTACATGTCTCTAATAAGTTCAAGAAGTCAACAAGTAACAGAAAAACTGAGTAGGAAGTTGAAATGAGGACGAATTGAAATACTTGAAACCGTCCAATGAACAACAAAAATCATAATTTTTTTAATACTGTTTGTATTTGTCACTAATTTTAACTTTCACGTGAAAATAAAATATTCAAAATATTTACCCCGTGTTGATTTCATTAGTTTTCGTCACAGGACATCGATAATCGAGCACGACGAATTATATCTACAATAGAAACTTTTGGAAATCAACAATAATAGTAAAAATCATACAGACATAAGTCATCCTCTTGTTCAAAATAAAAAACATTAATATCATCACCACTTCCTTTCTACTTAGAATTGTTTTCAGATATTTGTTGCTAAATATAACCAACCCTATACATATGTGTGAATAGCTATATAGGTATTAAACTATAGTAATGTATATTTTTGAAATAAAATATCGGTATCCAAAAGATTTTTACTGGAAATTTCTAATTGGTGAACTAATGTACCTTCATTTATGAATTGTTGATCCATGTAGAATATGTATACAATTGAAGACATACAATGTTGTTTTTCTTTTCAATATTGTAACAATAATGCCCTGCCAGACTAACCAATATTCAAGTGAAATATGCATTCAACCTGTTACATATGTTTGAGGGAAAGTGTACTAATGATATCGTTATCGTTGAAATGATTATTTTTCTGCAAAACTGTTGATAAATAAATGTCTAGTTGCGAGTTGCTTGGCATACAAACATAAGGCTGTAGACTGTTGCAAATGGAACCTGTGCTCAAATTGTTACTGTTATTGAACATGAAGAATATAGGCTGTTTATATTTATTTGTTTACTAAACTTGCCTATATTTGACATAGACTGAAAGATTTAATTAGGTGAGGCAGCCAAAACTAACAGCCATCTTTATCTTTCCGGCTAGTCTCTAAATGAAAGTTTGTCAAGTACATTGTGGTAAATTTTAGATGTATTTGTTTTGGCTTTTGTTTTTATTGTTGAAAGTATTGTTGAAGTACTGTTAAGGTGGGTGGGATGTATCACTTTTTTTATTATCTAGTGATAGTGCCACCAATTTATCATAAGCTTAGTTGTAATGTTTCGAATTTTATTTTAATATTAGATTTTATCGATAGAGGCATGCTTGATGAACTTTGATTTTTGTTTAGTGAAATAGTTCGTAGCCTCATGAATGATTTGAATGATGCGTGTATGTCCCATTGACGAAAATAATATATCAAGATGATTCAGCTTACGCCAATTCACTAGACAATATTGTACTTGGAAAAATTAATTTTAAACTTTAATATAATCATCATAAAAGACAAAACAATGTGTACTAATAAGTTTTAGATAATTAATTTGGTTTACTGTTAAATGTATAAATTTAAAAGACAAACCACCGTATGTGGGTAACATTTAGGTAATGTTTCTTTTATGCATCTTTGAATGTATTAATTTTCTGGTTATTTACTTTGTTTCGTTGTTCAATGGTTATTTTTGAGATTTGTGCCTTCGCGATATTTGTAAAATAAATTGAAAATTATAAACATGTTTCTTTTTATTTGTCTGATTCTTCATACTGGTATTCATTATTATTTCATTTCAGAAATGAAATACAATTTGATGCTTGTGCATCAGAAATGTTGAGATAAAGACATCTTATTTGGGACATAACATGTAAACGTTGATATGGGGACCAAGAAGTAGCAAAAAAGGCAAAATTTTCATAAACTATGGAAAACATTATTGGGGAGTTGAAGTCAAGGTCAATAAGTGTTACTGCAACGCTGGTAGAGCGTGTGGTTTTGATGTTTTGATGGCTGAACTGGACAAAAATTTACCTACCATATATTTTGGCGGCAAATACAGCTCTACAAAAAAATATATTTAGGAAAGTTCTGAATTGGCTCTGGTGTTTGTGATTTTGGCCTTAAAATATTTTTAGTAATTCACACTTCAAGTTAGCTTTTTAGAACACGAATTATTATGAAATGATGTATAATGTTGAAATTCGATTTCTGCGTTTTGTTTTGGCGCATCATCATAGAGATCGCACCGCACGTCTATACTTTCGGGTGATTTGCTACAATGAGATTGATACTTTGTTTCATTTGTTGAATTTTGATTCGAATATACTTCTTTATTCTAGAATTATAAGTTTATTGGAAAAAAATTCAAATATAACGCGGTTGTATTTTGTTATATTTGTGGTGTTTATATGAAAACCAACAAGATACGAAGTATCACATATTTCGATTTTGTTGGGGAAGTTTATACTGAATATTCCAGGTGCCTTATTGAAAAACTAGATGTGGCATTGATTCCTCATAAGGTTTGTAAATCTTGTGTTGAGTCTTTTCGTTTGTGGAAAAAGGGAGAACGTTACGGAATGAATTTTGGTAACCCTAATATCTGGATGAAGACCAAGAATCATTTCGATGAATATTACTTTTGCGTAGTAGACATTGAAGCTTTCAATCGAAATAAAAAGTAGCATTATTCAAATTTACAGTCTACAAGACGTCCTGTCTCGCAGAGTGAAGATCGTCCTCGATGTATTTAAGCTTCAAAAGTAGTTCGTATACTCAAATTCACAACATTCATTACAGTCTACGAATGAAAGTGAATATGAAGGTAAAACATCTGTACCACAATTTTTTTCTCAAAACGAGCTTAGCGATTTAATAAGAGACGTGAATGCATCAGAACTGTTGACTTCAAGACTGAAAGAAATGAAGCTATTAGTGCCAAATGTCACAATTACAGCATACAGAACGAAAGTGATATATTATTTTATTTAAGTGAAAATGAAGAACTTGTAATAATATCTCAGTTTCTGGTTATTGGTGGATTTTTATTGATAACTGCAAAAAATTTGAAATGTTTTTATTGCACAATGGAAATAAATTTGCAACAATACCAAGTGCCCATTCAACAAAACGAAAAGAAGAATATCAAAATGATAAATCAATTCCGCAAAATATTGCGGAATTCCGATTTAAAAATGGTTAACTTTTCACTTGGTCAATAAAGTGGATCCACAAAACACCCTGAGATAGTAGAGCGAAGCAAGTTCACTGGCAACAAGTTGTGTGGCCCTCTAGAGTCTAGAGAACCCTCAATTGTTGGTAAAGCCAATATAAGTAGCCATTATTAGGTAGAGAAAATATCATATTTCCGCCACTACATATCAAATTAGATATGATGAAGCATTTCGTCAAAGCAAGGTTAGACATGTCCTAAGCTGAGAGTATGGAAAAGTTGAAAGCTAGAATATCTGACGGCCCTCAAATCCGGGAATTGTTGATATTTCAAAATTTTTAAAAGTTATGACAAATTCTGAAAGTGAAGCTTGGAGAAGTTTTCTGTTGGTGGTAGAAAATTTTGTAAGAAACTATTAAGCACCATATTATCGGGTAATAGTGCAAAAGATATGTTGGAAAGCTTTAAAATATTACAAGCAAATATGAGCATAAAGTTTCACTTTCTCCACAATCACCTGGATATATTTCCAAAGTAACAGGGAGAGCGCTTTCACCAGTATCTAAAAGTGATGGAAGAAAGGTATCAGGATAGATGGGACCGTCAGATGATGGCAGATTACAGGTTTTTAAAAAGAGATTGTCCCCCAGCAGCAACCCAGATAAATAATAAAACCTACCTCTAAATTAAGAAACAGAATTCTAAAGAAACTTCAGACATTACTAGAAGATGGCAAATGAAATTTTGCCGAAACGTAGCGGAAATAATCCTTGTGAGCATTAAAAACACAGAACACGGTGCGAAACCAGAAAAAAATCACCTCACAAACTTTCACATTGTATTCATAAAGATGTATCCTTTATTATGACTTACCTTGGTAAAAGTTTCACTTTTCAAGGTTGATATCAGTTTATTTAGAAGTTTTTCTTATGGATATATTATAAAATGTCTTGAATAAACTTATATTATTATTATTATTTGAGATTCAAGAGTTGGATCGCACTCGGCTGATATGGTGGAAGTAATAAGGTTGAAAATATTCTAGGAAGTTTTCTCCTTTGAAATGAAAATAGAAGAGATCTGAGCAATGTCAGCTCGGTATATCTCTGAAAACACTGGGATTAACATGACTGACTGACCAAACACACTGAATTTTCGAAAATGTACCTTTCCTTGACAAGTTCAACAAAAAAACATGCTCCAACAATCAGGCTGAGAAATCTTTCTTTGTCTTCCAAATGTAAGAATGTAACGTTTACACAACGAAAAATATTATGACATTCCTAATTTTTGTATTTTCAATAGATTATCATCGAAATATCAACCACGCAATCCGTAAACGGTCCTGATATCACGGTGTTGAAAAAAACTAAAACTGGCCCTTTCATAGAAAATAATTAATGGTGAATTTTATGTATGAAATTGTACATGATAATGAAATATATTTTAATAGAAAAGAATCCTGATGACACATATTCCCCTTAGTTTCCCTCAGGAACGGGTTGGTAGGGAGTAGTTACTATAAATTACAGAATACCTCGTTTGGATGAAAA
>WOGN01004187.1:0-14397 GCA_015342105.1 Leptinotarsa texana
TCATTATTAGTCAGAGAGTAGTAAGATTAGCAAGCGAGTATTCTAAGTGAATTGTAATCAGTGCAGTACCTAGTTGTGTAGTAAGTGAATAAAAGTTGTCTAAGGATTATTAGTGTTGTTGTTTTATAAAACGAACCCCGAGTAAATATCGTAACAATATGAATGATATTTTCCACACTGTATTCCTAGGTTTCTGTGTGTGCTACGCTGATGACACTACTTTCATTAATTCCCACAACAACGTATCTATAATGAACGAAATCTCCACTAACGTTGACCGTAAAGCGGAACTCTGGTTCAGAACAAACAACCTAATCCTCAACAAGAGCAAATCTCAAAGAATGATCTGCTTCCAAACAAAAAGTTATGTGACCCTTGATGATGACTTGAGCTGGCAAACCTATATTGATATATTATCCAAAAAACTATCCATTCATCTATCAAAGTCTCCTCGAAATACATACAAGAAAATCTGATATTGACAGAAATAACGATTTCCATAGTTATTCAACCAGAGAAGCAGACCATATGAGGTCTCCTAGATATGAACTTGCAATCTCACAACGCAACTCCCCGAACTTGCATCTGTACAATAAGCTACCACGTGAATGGAGAAATCTCGATCTCATTCCTTTTAAAATGAGGATGAAACAATTCCTTAGTAAATTTCAATTTTTATCTGGTAGGAGTACTTAGGGTTCGCAATTTCTAATTGATAAGTATGTAAAATAAATTAAAATTATTTATCGTTTCTCTCCGACGAGCGTTCGATATTCTTCCAGATTAATTAACCTCATGTAGTTTCTACTAGATATTCCATATAATAACATAGTTACAATTTTTTTGCTTTTATCTTCATAAATTTTATCTATTTATTATCTTTTTATCTTTACATATTTTATATATACAATGTCTTCCTACGCACACATCTACTTAGCTGACATTCATCTATTATTATGTATTTTACTAAAAACTAGATACCATTGGACTTGTCATAAATATATTCTGTACATAATATGATCAAATAAATGAATTAAAAAGTTTCTATTTCCATAAAGAACCTTAAGAGTTCCATAAGCCTTTTGAATAAATTATGTCAAGTGGGTTTAAAATCTTAAATTACTTTTAGGAATAAGCCCCAGAGATTGATCTACAATGGTCAGGTTCAAAGTTCAAAGAAATGCGTCGGACACGCTTTGCTGAATATCTACTATTTAAAATTGATGAAACTAATTTAATCAACATTCTCATCTAAAGTGAAAGACATATATTAATGATTAGATGCATCACTTTTGTTGGCAGTTCGAAGATGATGGCATAGTGGTGTTATCCATGATATGGGGTGGAGAAGATACGAACCACGTCGGACTCCTGGTGCTAAACGCAATAGATTTCACCGAACTAGGAAGAGCCGAATTTGAAACGCGCAGTCCCGTTCCAAAATGTTTGCACGGTTGGTTTCTGCCGCAGAAATAACCAAGAGGAAAAAGACAATTCTGCTGATTGTATCAAGTGTGTAATTGACAACATACCTAGTTACTGAAATAAAAAGCTCTAATATTGTATATTATTGTTGTTTATTACACAACCTTCTCTTGATTCACGATATTCTAGTGAATTCTAGAATGCATCATTCCTTGAAAAATTGAATACATAATCTGATCCACATAAATACAAGCAATTTTTTCAGTGATGAAGAAGTTTGAAGCTGTCAAAGCTGCGTTTGTGGCTGCAAACGTCATCAAACATTACCCAACTGCCCCAATATACTAACCCTGAGTAATGAATAAATTTGGGCCTTCCTTAAACTGTCATTTATTGAAAAACTCTTTATAAAAACAGCAGTATAGTGAAACATGAGTTAAAATTTTAAACTGTTACGTGAACATAAGATAAAGGGTTGTTAAACATGTTTGTCATAGATTTTCTGGAGGTATTGGCCATTTCCATGACAAATTTTTGAAATCATTGTATAATATTGAATAAAAAAAACTGTGTACTTTCATATGTACTGTTCAAAAATGGTCTCTTTCATATTATCGGTATTCCCGAAATTGATAAGATGACACCCAAGTATTCATGATTGACTCATGTCCTAAAAGAACATGAGTTCAATCATGAATATGACGTGTTACATTTAGAAAGTGAAGAGTTTGAAATTCAATCTACTAGAATATTTAGAAATCAATAGATTCAAAACTTCAGGTAATTTACTGAATGATCAATTAGAATTGAATAACTCCCCATTACTTAATTTTTTTTCAAATGTGGAAACTGGGACATAAGCTCAGGTAGTTTAATTCATTACAAACTCAGGTACTTGCAATTTAGATACTTCAAATTGTAAAATTAGGTATATTAAGTATTGAATATGTAGAATATACTTAACCCTGAAGAGACACGAGCCTATAGCAGGGTCTTAATAAATATTCAAACACAAAATGTAAACTAATAACCCCAAAAACGTGAATAAATATGAGATTCATTCATAGAATATACTTAGTAAAGACACGCCTAAAGAAGACATTGCATGGTGGAACACGTGTTGCGTTTTTGTAAAACTATTTAGTGAAAATCTCACAATAAAATGTTTTTTAATACTGTAATTTTTATGTGAGTTGATTCTTTGTTCTTTGAATTTCACAGGGCTATTTTAATATCAGGTTAATTTTTTTAAATCGTAAAAATTTTATGAAGATAATTGCTGAATTAATGGAATGGATACAAACGTGACTATTAGGTTCCAAAAGTTTTGTCCGTTTGTATGAGTCCACTTTAAACTAATATCTCAGTGAATTATTCAAGGAGTTATACTCCTTGCAGAAAAGACACAAAATCACCGGTGTTGAACACTATATATTTTCCCAAACTAGGAGGAGTTGAATTTGAAACTCGCAGCCCTATTCCGAAATATTTGCAAGGCTGATTATCGCTGGTAAGGAAAACCAATAAAGATCAAATGTGGTTGAAATTATATTTTTTCAAATATCATTAACATAATTTTGATAAATTAATAAACAGTATAATTGACAACAAACAGTTAATAAAATAGATATATCTAGTATTATATATTATTCATATAACTACGTCAATATGTATATTCAATAAATTAAAGACTTACTTTATAAATAAATGTTTCAGTGGTATCAGCATTTTTTTTTTCAACAAAAAACATACTGGAAGTGTTTACCTTCAAAATGCTCCCAGAGAAATTGCACATCTTCAAAATTTCTGTTACATTACATTATCAAGATTTGTGTTTAGAAGCCATCTAAATTCCTGACGTGTTTAAGCAGCTAACAAGTGAGATTCGGTGCAATTATTTGTTGTTTGGTTTAGATTCATACTCAAAACCCAGTTATGATTCTGGTATGTACTATCAAATTGAAATTAGAATATTGTAAAAAAATAGGTCATAATGTTATTCACATAAAAATTCAACCTCTATCCATGAAAAAATTCAGTGACCTTCTGTACTTTAAATTGATAGAAGACTCGGAATGGATAACGTAAAATCGATTACATTTTTTGTGTCGTTACTGAGAAAACAAATATAGGTAAGTTTTTCAATAATTACATGATAGAGGAATTGCAGGAAACCTTGAGATATTTTAGTGCTAGCAAGTTTATGAATTATCTAAGTGCTCTGAACTTGTCCAACAACAGTGAACCCAAACGTTTACCCTTATTTATTTCTAAAGACTTCAGCAGGTTGAACTTCTGTCTCTTAGCTTCTACAAGGAGTATGTCCTGCATAATGTTGAAATTGTGATCGTTCTCCAAAAGGTTGTACGCACAGGTGGAATTGTTTTTTTTAAGGACAAAACACAAACACTACAGGAAAATCCTCGAGGCGCTCTCAGAGCGATGCCTGTGAGAAAGTAGCGATTCACATTGGATTTGAATCGCTGGAGATTAAATCCATTTAGAAAAACGTTCTCAGAAAGTTTAATCCACATGAATGCAGTTCTCCAGATGAAAGAGTTCGTGAACAGTGAATTTCGAGGTGTACTGATTTGAAGCTCAAAACGATGAGCAGACATAGTCCGTCGCGTATTTCTCATACGTACCACTCTTGGTGGTACAAATCAGAAGTGGTTCAAGTGCCAAGTCACTTGAACACCTCCGTGGAAGTATTTATGGAAGACAAATCTTCAGTAAAAAACGTCTGTTATGTTCGGAGATTCTCGTTTCAAAATTTCTTGAAGTTCTTCCTACATACACTTTTGTGCTTGCTCCGTCAGTCTTATATGCTATTTTAATATTTTATTTATTCAGTAGTCTTTTTATTTTATCTGACATTATTCCAGTAAATGTGAGTGTCTTAAAGGTGCCAGTATTATATTTTATGTGAGGGTATACTTGGTTAATCGTTTGTTTGAAAAGTTTTTCATCAAGGATGTTATAAATTACATTCGGGTTGAAGTTGTTATTCACTGCAATTTGTTTTATCAAGTCCAATTCCATATTGAAATTATTTGTGGACATTGATATGTTAATGCGTCTGTGGATCATAACTGTGGTGAACTAACATGCAGATCATGACGAAAGGTGTATGTAGCACAGGGACTTCAATAAAATTTAAAATCGAGAATCTCCAAACATACAGGAAATTTTGAATTAAAGAATACGAATTCCACCTATCGTGCCACCTTTTGGAGAACGATCATGATTTCTTGACCATGTATGACATACTCCATGTAGAAGCTAAGAGACAAAAGTTGAACCTGTTGGAGTCTTTAGAAATATACAAAAGTAAACGTTTGGGTTCCATGTTGAAAGATCAACAGGAGGATGACCACTCACCATTTTTAAACCTTTTTTCATGATACCAATAATTTCATTCATATTATAAAATGTACCTGATGTCCAAGAACTGAGATTATAATTGGTTTACAGATTCTACCTGTTATCCCTTCCACTAAACAATCAAGTTAGGTACCTACTCCTGTTGTATGTAAGAATTGAAGCCCATTGTGTAATATTCATTTATATCAGGGAACCTATAAAGTTAGCCAAAACATGTCTAGAATTTTCACAAATGTTTGTGAAAATTGATTAATTATTATCATAGAATTATTAGATACCTTTTTCTTGTATTATATCATCATTTTATCTTATTAAATAGTTTCATCTATTTTATTGTAGAAATTATATAATTCTAGAACATAATTTGAAGAATTTATTGTAATTTTTTGCAACAACTTCGTCAAAGCGAAGTTTGGAATTTTCTCTGGTTTTCAGAATTTTGATTTACAAACAGTTTTTAAAAATGGTCATTATTTCTTCGTATAATCTATTAGGTAAAGTATCTATACATTGTCTAGCACTGTATTAAATTTTTTACACAAAGCATACTATATATTTTGGTGTTCGACTCACCAGCTGTCCTTTCATCCCATTAGTTAGGTAAATTGTCCTGTTTCATGTATTATCAAGTGCTGGTAGCTAAACTTTATTTGTGTTAATTTCCATTTTCTTTCAAATGAAGTTATCATGTTTCTGAATTTCCATCACCTCCCTATATAATCTCGGATAATAGCTAAGTTCTGTCATGAAGTTGGGTCTCATGAAATGCCATAATGTAAATGTTACTGCTGTCTTGTCAGTATGCCAGAGACAATATCTCTTGTGGACAGAGAGCTAGATTCTAATATATGAGGTTCTAGAAGGATCAGTATTGGGACCTTTATTATTTATAATATATATGGTGTAACACAAGTACGTTGAAATATTAAAAAAAAATTAAAAAACAACTTTTGCAAAAAATTTGGCACCTACGGTATTTTTGACGTGGGAAATCATAAATTCGTGTTAATTTTCATGTAACATCTAGAGGACACCCTAACTTTTTTGACAGTAAACTTTTGGTGCTTTTCATAAAAAAAACCTAATTCCCAAATCTTTTCTATATCGATGCATATTACTTAGCTCCTAAATGAAATTACTGAGAACATAACAAAGACTAAGTATGTGGTGGATCTCGTCAAAATAAACAACTTTTTCCTATGAAATGTTTTACTTATGTAGACTTAACGTACTTATGTTACAATATATATATGATATGTTCAAGGTTGCCCCTTACCTCTCATTCAGACCTACAACTTTGTAGGTACGTGTGGCAGATACCCAACGGAAAAACAACAACTAACCCAGCTAATGCCGCACAGAGAGTTAAAGTAAAACCATCAGGCACCTGTGCAACGTCTTCGATTTGAAAGATTCGATTAGAAGATATATAATTTATTAATTCTATTTCATTGTTGAAAGGCTTAATTTGCAGTTGATACTATGATTATTCATTGGTTCTGAATTTGTTTTTATAAAAGATGAAGTGATTCATGATTTGTATGAAATTTCTTTCTGGTGTAATATTTATAATATTTAAAACAAAAATATATTAAAATCTTTTAGTGCCCCTAAAATTGATCCAAACAATAATTCCAAGTCTTCTATAAATCTCAAATACAAAATTTCACTGAAAGAAAACTCGAGGGTTGAAACAGTTCTTATTCACCTACTGATCAATCACATGATCTCCTCAAAATCCAAATACTATTTCACATATAAAAAACACAAGTGCTCACCGATATCACAATATTCAAGACAATTTACTATAGCTTGGAGGTGAAAACTTTTTCCGCAAGAACTTCAGGATATAAAGCGGCAAACAGGAAACCAACGTAATCACCAAGACCTTCCAGAAAAAGTCCCTCGTTCTGATGAATTCAGAATCTACAAAATGCGCCAATGAATATCATTTCAGAGAAAATTTCAAGATTAAAACTCACCGAAATAGTCATGCAGAACAATAAGAGACAAAACATAAAGACAAAGTGAAAACAGTTCAGCCAGGACCATCAAGTAGTGCCACGTCCTAATGTTCAAGGCCACCATGATCAGTTCTGTCAGAATTAAGGAGGTGAAACTTATGGCTACGATGTGAATAAATTCGTCTTCGAATAGCAGCAGGGCTCCATACATTATCACACCCCCTGAAATAATCATATTCCATTAAACAACACAAAATTCATATGTTTATTCATAAAAACAGACTATAAAAACAGGGTTAAACAATGAGCTTTCGAACGAAAAAATTATTTTGACCAACTAAAACTGGAAAAAGTACTATCCCGAACCACCAACTCAACCAATATAAAATTATCCTGATCATTATTTTTGGTCAGTTTCGATAATATTGCAGAACCTTTGCTCAACCTTGTTGATATTTCACTGAAGACTAGTACGTTTCCAAATGAATTGAAAATAGCAACCATAATTTCACTGCCAAAGGTATCTAATTCAAATAAAGCATCTGATCTAAGATTAATAAATATACTAAGCTCGATTGAAAAAACCTTTGAAAAGGTAGTGTACGAACAATTGGTAAGATATATTGAAGATAACAACATAGTTAATAGTGTTCAATCTGGTTTTCAAAGCAAGCATAGTTGTGAAACAGCATTTCAATGTGTTTTAGATGATTGGAGAAAAATATGATCTACAGAGGGCTTTTGAAACAGTGGAAGAAGTAGATTACTGCTAAAGATAGAAAGTATCGGTATTGTGGTTAAATCATTGAAATAGTTTGCAAATTATCTAGGTAATAGATAACAAAAATTGCTTCTGACTAACATAAAATCCGAAGAAATAGAAAATGAATTTGGGGTGCCACAAGGAAGTGATCTCGTTATTTTACTCTGGCTGATTTATATAGATATATAGTAGAAGAAGCTGGAATGTGTGAAATCCACTTATTTGCAGATGACACCCTCATTTATTTTTCATCCACAGACCACAGAATATCGAAGCAAACGATAAACTACAATAAATTGTATTCATAAATGAAGTTGCAGTAATTTGCTTAAAATAAATGAAAATAAAACAAAATGTATGTTCATTGCAAGAGAAAACCAGATTAAAACACTGGCAAGCCAAAATTTGGAAATCAAACTAAGCGGGAACGCAATCGAACAAGTAAAAAAAGTCAAATATTTGGGTATTATAGTTATGGACTAACGTTTGAAGAACATGCAAACTATATATTAAAAACTATTTGTTTTAAAGTAAACTTTATATTCAGATGTTCAAGATAGCTTAATGCATGGAAAAAACGGTGATGAATAGTATTATAGTTACCCATTTTAACAATTGCTCCACTATCTTATACCTACTGAACCAAAACCAAATTAACAGGTTACAAAAACTACAAAACCTATCAATGCATATCTGTTTGTCATGTAGCAAAAGCACTCCCTTAAAAACCATGTTGGACAGTTTAGGATGGTTAGCAATTATGGATTATTTGTTGTACCAGTCACTTATTTTCATTTTTAAAATCAAAACAGGACGGGCACCTAAATACTTAATTGATAAAATGAGTTAAAATTGTGAACCCAATACCTAACAAGACCAAGAAATTGCTTTAGCATATCTCTAGTAAGGACAAAGACTTCTCAAATTTCTGCCTTTGTTGAAGGAGTCAAAGCTTTCAATGATTTAACCCCAAAATTGAAGGATATAGATTCTATCGACGTTTTCAAAAAATTATTAAAAAAATATCTGATGGAAAAACGCAATGAGACTTGACTTTTAGAAACTTTTTATATATATTTTACTTTTTTTCTATAAGACAACGTTTATTTAATTTTGTATGTATTTGCAAAATTTCATAATAGGACATACTTTGGCCTTGGGACTTATTAATAGTCATTGCAAATGCTAATATAATTGGAAATTGTACATGTTCAAAATTAATTGGCACATCTGTGCGTTTAATAGGGATTGTTGGTAATATATTTTCACCCCGTAACTTGACATTGAAAATGCTGGCTTCCTCAACGTTTTTCATTATTATTTTAATGACTAATCGCGTGCTGTTGCACAGCCGTGGTGAATTCAAATTAAGGAGCTATCCATTATTCAGTTGTAATTATGCGGTGGCACAAACACTGTAGGATAATTAACATCTTCAGTGGTATCACAAATTGTAAACAATAATAGTGGCCGAAAACTGAGCAGGGAGTGAAAGAAGGTTTATTATGTGTGAGAGAGAGAGAGAGACAGGAGACCGGCTGTGTTCTCATCCCTACTCCTTGCTGTTTACTGAGTGAGAGTGACACCGCTTGACGCCTCGCGGGAATAACTGATCTATGATCAGGGTTAAAACTGATTATATTATCAAAATGGCTATTGAATAATAGCGGTTGATGATGAAAAGATAAAAATTAAGGATTATATGTATTTTTAATGCCACACCATAAAAAAATTGTCAAAAAAGAAATGTTTAGGGTTGAGCACCCTTATCACTTAGGGATATGAAAAATGGAGTACAACCTATTCTCAGAACTACCGAATATACATAAAAATCGGTCAAGCCATTTCCTAGGAGTATGACAACTAACACTGTGACACGAGAATTTTATATACAACATGGGGTAACTTTTTAGTGAATTTCATAAATAAAAGCTATTCTTCATTAAGAGATTAGGTTGTTTGGAAAAGTAGCTAAGCCATTTTGTTTTCATTATTATATTGACTTATTTTCGATGCACAATACATACCTTGATAAATACTTATCAAAACCCACATAAAAAAGGTTTTGAATGATAAGCTCCGACCCTTTGCCATTTCCTTATATAATTCTGGATAGGTGAGAGCTATTTCAGGACTGACATCTTGGTCAAGAACCAAACTGAAAACCTGAAAATTTAATTAAAAGTAAGTTACCCGTTCTTCAACGAAAATTAATTAAAAGATTAGAAATTGTAATGGAGAACAATTCAAAACTACTTTGACATCTATCGAGGATATTTTGAAACATTCCTGATGTAATTAATTCAAATACTCATAATCATGATAATAATAATATTTATTTATCCTTTGAGACGTTGATAACATATAGGACATGTCAGTACAATACGTTAAAATAGTATTAAAAAAAAATAAACATACATACAGATAAAATATCTCAGTAGTTTTAAAGTATAAAAATGTATAAAATATAAAGAAAAAAAAACAAGATTAGTCAAAATTGGATGTATAATAAAATAATAAAATCTGGATGAAAGTCTGGACAGCAATCAGCTGAAGCCGTCTAAAAGGAATTCACTGACAATGTAATAAACCTTAGACAGAAGCAAATTTTCAACTTCTCTTTCAAATGACATCAAACTCATGATTTTAAAGTGATCAGGTAGGTGATTGAATAATTTTATTCCCATATATTTGGGTGACTGTTCAAATTTAGAGGATCTGGGTCTAGGAATACTTAACAATTTTCCATTTCTGGTTGAGTAACTGTGGTAAGAAGAATTTGTGTTATATTTTGTTAAATTATCGTGGATGCATAGTAAGCATTTAAATATGTAAATACACGGAAATGGCAGGATTTGATATGATATGAAGTGCTGTTTGCACGATTCTCTCCATGGGATGTCAAATAATTTTCTGATAATTTTTTTTTGGGAAATAAAAACCCTATCTTTGTTGGTGGCATATCTCCAAAGGATACTAGAAAATCCAATAACTTGAAAAGTGCTAGTCCTAATAATTCTGATTCATTAATTACATTTGTTTATTTGGAACATTTATGTATATATGTGATTTATGCAAGTATTTTTTCTTTTTTTTTATATCCATTTATATTTTCTAAATTTATTTGTTAGTGCCAATATATCCAAAACTTGCAACACCACTCAGAAATTGCAGTTACGTTTTTTAAGGAAAAATGGTATCTGATAAAATTTATAATATATGCTTTATTAGTATAAGGATTGTCAAGCCTGATAGGAAAAATATTAATCTCCCAAAAAGTAATGAGAATAATGGCAGAAAAAACTTTTGATAAATACTGTGAACCGTTATTCAAACATTCAGAATTTCAACTTTACCATATTGAATATGCTTTTAACAAAAAGAATAATGAGGAAATACAAGTATATCCTGCAAAAAGAAATACTTTATTCGTTTACCAAAATCTAGAATTAAATTTACAATACCCTTCCAAGGTTATATTAGCGGATTCAAGTATTAAATCAAGAATATTCTTAATAAAAATAATTTAAGATTTTTTTGATGAATATTTTCATTCCATATACCACCTGATGAAAAACAATATTCCTTAACAATAGACATGCGTCTGTAAATATTGCAAATATGTCAATATCTGCGACATTTGTGTTTTTTCTGACTTCAAAGAAGGTAAACTTGTCACGGTGATCGGAGACAATTCTCTTAAAGATTTTATCATGGGCATATCACATTATCAATCAATCAATTTATCAAATTTATCTTTATTAGCAGAGCTATGAAGGTTTTTCTTTCTGACGTTTCGTCTATGACTGTGGTAGAAATTATTAAGGCAAAGAAGTCATGAATGAAGTGCTCTAGATATCCCCTCAGCACATATTACATCCTTCAAGGTTCAATTTTATTATATAGCTTCGTTTTATTGGTTATATTAATTGGTTTCATTCATGTATGGTTCAGGGTAGGTAGCCAGACTTGGTCGATGTTGAAATTAAAGGTAAACCTGGAATTAGTAGACTACTACCAACAAAGTTGATGTCTTCAGGAGATGAATTAGACTATTTCATCACATTTCACCAACCGAGTTGGCATTCAGGAGACGAAATAGTTTACTTCATCTATTGAAGATACCAACTTTTGAAACGTGTGTCGAGAAGAGTGTTACAGTTTTGGTGTTTGGGAACAGTGCATGTTTCTGATTCCATCCAGAAAAGAGTTATCCGCCTGATCAGAGATGTGAACATCACTTGCAACCTTCATAGTCTGGAACATCGAAAAAAGGTTGGTCTCAGGAAGTATTAGTGACTTGGCACATTTGATTCAAATGAGAGCGGAACATATCAGAAATACGAGAAGGACTGTGGTTGCTCATCGTTTTGCGGTTCAACTCAGTACACCTCGAACTTCACTGTTCAAGAACTCTTTCATTTGGAAAACTGTGGAATAAACTTTCTGAGAACGTTTTTCCAAATAGATCAATCTCCAGCGATTCAAATTCTATGAGAATCACTACTTTCGCACAGGCACCGCTCTTAGAACGCCTAAAGGATTTTTCTGTAGTGCTTGTGTTTTGTCCTTAGAAAAAGATGTTTCGGATTGATTTATGTTCAATTCCCTCTTTCTTGGGTCTTGGATAAGAGCTCGGAGATCTGTCAAGCACAGAGATAATTCCAACTGAAAATGAAAGGGAATCAACATAAGCAAATTGAAATGGAAATACTTTCAAGGAGAAATTGAATTTGGGGGAAAAAGTTTTATTAGCTTCTTAATTTCCGTGAAGGTTCTAAATTTTTTGTGTAAGGATGGAGAAGTAGAAAACCAACAAGCTTCTTTTCCCTACCTCTGCACCATCAATAGAGTAAAACTGAAGACCAAAACCAACAATGTAGTATGTTCTATCAGGAAAACTAGAGCACTTCATCGGTTACTTTATAAACTTTGATATCTACCGCAGCTATAGATAAAATGTCAGATAGAAAAACCTGCATAACACTGCAAACTAGGTGATTGATAATGGAACGTTTTGGTCAAAAGTTTTTTAATTTAATAAATGAACAAACTCACTGGAAACATGGTATACACAGTGGCGTACCCGACCATCAGAAAGCCCTGGTAGAGCGCCACCGAACTCAAATAGAAAACGCTGCTGAACACAGCCTGCATTGTAGATATGATCAAGCCCCTGTGGATGACGAACTGTGCCAAAGAGGCAGACCTCTTATATGACTTCCTGCCGTGTACCAGCAGCAGTCTGGACAGGTGAGAGAATTGCGGGATACTGAAGTCTCCGGCCAAACTCGCTTGCTTCCCCTCGCGACCTTCGATACCGATGCCGGCGTCGGCCTGCTGGATCATGCTGACGTCATTGCCTCCGTCGCCGACGGCCGCCGTCCTTTTCCCGGTGTGTTTTTGTATGAGTTGTACCTGAAATTTAATTAATCCATTTATTTATGTATACTGGTAATCCCCATGAGGAAAAAGAAATGTAACAAATACTGTATTGCCTTAAAAATAACTCAACCTTAATGTAGGTATTAATGTAGACATGTATCAATGTAAATATATAAAATTCAAATATTATAAACTTAAAATCAACATCCCCACTAGTAACCTATTGAATTATATTGTTACAATGTTTTTCTAAAGTATTCAGTGGAATTTCTGTAATGTCACAATCTAAAACAGTTGGCTTCTTGCATTAACCTTGAAATGGGTGAGACGTAACCATAGTTTGTATGATTAGGGACATGAGGATCATTGTTGCTAGTTGAACGAACAGGTACTCGGAATGGGACTTCACATAATAGATCATTACAATGAATGTCACGTATAATTTTGAATAAGTTAATTGTTGTAATATGTTGAATAATAAATTTTATTCTTTATTTTCATTATGCTATGCGTGGCGCCATCTGTTGCCCCATAGTGTAAACAATAATGACGTCAACAATACTTTTCCAATATGTCCGTTTTTGACTTCATGTATATACACGTGTTTTGATAGAAATTGAGAAAATTTTTACTTTTAATATATTATAATAAAGTGGTGTGTTACATCAACAAGGTGTACTATTGTTGAATATTCCAATAATAATGGTATTTTTATTTGTTCTGCGAAAAGAAAGGGTGTGAAGATTGGCAATATCGAGTATATCAGAATAATCATATTCTCCAACTGTTAGGCCAGATTTGAAGGTGACAAGTCTGAGAAATCAAATTTTGTGTTGCTTCAATATTATTTAAATGTATTGTATAATGAGACCAGACCAATGACGCATACTCCAAAACAGATCTTATATTGGCTAACTAAACAACTTTGGTGGCATCTACTGTTAGATCCTTAAAATTTCAGAAGACAAAACCAAGTAGTTTAGGATCTTTATTGATGATGGTTTTGATGTGGGTGGTGAATGAAAGGTTCACATCAAAGATTATACCCAATTTTTTTGTTTCATTCATTCAAATATTCAACTTCAGAATTTGCACATTATATATAATAATAATCTTTATTGAAATAGGAAACCTAATATACATATTTATGAGTGTAATAATAACACTATCATAATGAAATATAAAAAAAATGTATGTAAAAATTTTAAATTTAAACAATTTGAGATTTAAACTAGCCTGTAGCCAAACAATGAACATTACATATAAAGATTTCAGTATCATATGTTAGGAAACATTTAAATAGGTAATGAAATATAGGTACATATATACATTAAATTATTATTAAAACAGTAATATTTGTTGGGAAAGAAAGATTTTGGCTTTCTACTACTCCATCTTGATACAAAAAAGAAGGATGAGGGAATCTTCCAAAGAAAGAAAGGAAGTAAATCTATATATGGATGTGTAGATCATACA
>WOGN01004188.1:0-14397 GCA_015342105.1 Leptinotarsa texana
CACATTGTGCAGATAAACGTGTGTAAATAAATTAGTTACGGAAATATTGTGAAAATAAATTAGTTTAAGACAGTTAGTGCTTTAATTCGTTACAATACATTGAAATTAGACATGAAGACGGACCATTACGTGTGTTCAGTGGAAAGCTTTGTCAACAGGATTTTTTGTATCCTAAGACAATACAGTATACTTTGTTATTATCAAATTCTCTGAATGAGTCTGGAAAATTAAATGGGTACAGAAAACATGAAACAAGAAACAAATCCAAAGGTAATTGATCAGTTGTACCATATTATTACGGTATCCTGAGTCTATAATAAAACACTTCTAATTTCGGGGGTAATTGGTCTATTGATATCATAGATGCAGTTTTTTGATATCATTTATATTGTACGATTCCATTAGGTATACCACATTCTTCAGATACCTATCTAAAATGTCCAGTAGATTGATCTTGCTGGATATACCATTCCAGTATCTCTAGAATACTTCGTGTTGTTGGAGTTGCTTCTAGATTACTCCAGAAGATACATTCTTCGTAATAATAAATAATACTTACCCGATCAACTGGTACAAAAACAAGACGAACAGCCCAAAAACAAGACGAACAGCCCAAGCGCGTCTGGGAGGAGGAGAGAAATTATCTCTCCCTTCGGTGATGAATATTGGACATCGGAAGCATGAAAAGCAAGGTAGGAAGCATGAAAAGCAAGGTAGGAGTCCCGAAAACCGATCCTCTCGAACTAGGGGGTCAGCGTCAATTAAGGGATAGCTTTATGTATTGTTACCTAAGTGGTGAACCCACATAGCGAGAAAATATGTCCCGTGGTGTAAAAAACCGGGGCACGTCCCCTTTTCTGCCTAGAAGCTGAGGAATGAATTGGCTAGAAATGATGTATACTTGTATCAGCACCATTGGTAAGGCTACGTACCTTCTCTCCAGTCTGCTAACTTCTAGAACTCCGGTAACTCCGGATTAAGATAGGCTATACCTATTAAGATAGGCTAGCACCTCTGGCCAGACTTTTGATCTTATGTCTGAGAGCAAGAGATTTCGAATTGGTTTGTCGAGAAGTGGACTGTTATTAACGCCAAAAACAGGATTTTTAAAGCCAAATAATTATAGACCGATAGCAGGCTTGAATTCATACCATAAGTTGTATACATACATGTAATACAAATGAGTATTTTCCGACGTTAACTCATTATTCGATATATGAGCAGACAGCTCGCTTGATGCTTCTAATGGAACTGTAAGTTTTCAAAATTGCCGTTGATGGAGCGGTGTTAATTTCAACTCCAATATACAAACGTGAGATCAATATTTATGAGAATCAATGTATGACTTTTCATTCGGCAACAAATTATTAATGTACAATGATTCTTTATCTTCTAAATCTACTCTTATGTGCTAGACTACCGATATGGTATAATGCGATAGACAACTTGTCACAGTACAACTCTTTTTGATGTGCGAGTTAGTCAGATAGGTAGTCAGAATTTTTGTGACCCACTAAGTCTCGTGACCGTTAAAGCCTTTTCAAGAGGTTACTCAAAAGAGAAGGTAGACCAAATCTAGAAAGAGACTTGAACATTTTCATAATCTGCACATTTCTTGGCAGAGTATGCATTAGGACGAAAAAGGATAGTAACTAGCCAGTGTATATACTAAGAGATTATTATCGCAACTGAGCATTATCATCCTCTTCTAACGCACATCTAATGACCGGGACCATATCGAAATTTTGGAAGTGTCTTTCTACATTTTGCTAACTGTATCTACAAGATCGTTCCAAAATGTTTATTATTTGAAGGGATTAATCAAAAAAATGATGCATTGTATAATAGTTACGTAATATAATAAAGGATACTATTAAAAAAATCCGTAGAGCAGTTACCGGTTTGGAAAGGGTAGGTAGTGATATGGAGGCATGTGTGAAAATAAAAGCACTAGTCTAAACGATCGTGTTAGGAATCACACGTTAAAAGGTAAAATCTTGTTAATCCTTAGCTCGCACACGTTTCGACTTCTGAGAGTTGTCTTTCGTTGGGGTGCGACAGCTGGTTAACGGAAAAACAGATTTTTTTTAAACATTGATACGAATTTGAACAACCGTTATATATCGATGAAGATTTAGAAAATATATAAAATACTCATTTTGAACATTTTATATATGTATATTCAAAGAATATTCGAATATTAACTTAATCAAAAATTATTCAAAACATATGTTTATACCATATAAATAAGATGTTTATAGAATGAATATCAATATAAAAACGAATATAATTTATATATTTGCTGCTTCTTTGAAAATGTATTTTAATGAAGAAAACTAACTACAGGGATGTTGATCTGTCCGGAAGGCACAACAGTTCTGTACTTTTCTATCAACAATATTAACTATGGGACAAAACTAGAAGTTATGTGTTATATTCAAGTTGTATAGTGTATATTTTTTTCAGGATTCTGGATCAGATGGTTTTGAAACTTGCTATCAACAGTGTATGCGATCTTGCAAGGCATTCTTAGAACAATTATGATAAAGCCGTTTTGTGACATAGTAAATAGGAAAAGACCAGAATATTATTTATCAACTCTCTAATGATCGTAACTTTACTTTGTATAGATATCAAACTTCACTTATGTTTTCAAAATATCTTGATAATAGGTAGTTATATTGATATCATTGGTATTGAATAAGCAACTGAGGAGTAAATCAAGTAAACATCTATATTTATAGTTATTCAAGGGCTCTGGATAAGGCATTTGTATGGTTGTGACATGTTCAATAAAGTGGTTTGGTTGAAATTAAGCATTCATTATTTCAAATATCTTGGTTGCACTTTCATTAAGGTTCAACTCATTAAATGACAACTGTATTCAACAGTTCAAAAACACAACTCAAAACACACGCACAGTAGCACAATACCTCAGATGACACATTATACCAAACTAGTACAATTATTTCATTTTACCGCATTTCCTTTGCATTTGCCATCACTTATTAGTAAAACTAACTAGTCATGGCTTTCGGAAGCTCAAATAACAAAATCAAAATATTCTCATTTCTATCATCAGTGATTAATATAGTATTAGCCGAGTATAGAAATTCGCTTCTATTTCAGCACACACAATTATATTTTTCTTTTAATTCACAATTTAATCTTCCATCATCATTTTCTATTGATTTTCAATATAACTTCACTGACAGTGCGTTTCAGTGCAAAAGTTCAGGGCTTTTTTGAGGACTGTTAACATAGAAAAATCGGACCCCATATTTTGGTATATGCAATGCAGATCTACGTACCCCACCTGTCTCAACTCAATAAAGCGTTGCACACCTGATGTTCTTGTTATCATGATTCGGTAGGTTTTGGAACATCTTTTTCTATTAATTTGAGAATGAGGACGAATGAAATTACATTCTTTTGATTCAATTTTTAAAATTAGTCAAGTAGTTTATCCATTATCCATTTATCCAATTCCGTTCTTTAAAAATACATTTTCTTTTCCCACATTTTCAATAATTATATGGTAAATAAGTAGTTTTTGAGTTTATCCATCACAAACATTTTTTTTATAATTTCAGTTTAGATGTATGCTTTGGTAGGTTCTGTGATGTGATCTTTTACAGAGACATTGAAGTTGGCAATAAAGACAATTTTTCCATGTAATGGCCTTTCACGGAGCTTTGTCCCACATGCTCGAGAATCCTTTTGGCTAATAAACTTTTCATCGCCAGGTTTTAGAGTAAAAGTTTCTTACTCACTTGATTCAACGACAAACAAGTTCCGGTCAAGCTCATATTACGTTAAATTGGACCTAGTAGCTGGTTTATACTTTTGAATAACCTAATAATACCATAAATACTCATAATTGACGTATGGAATTTTGTAAAGAATATTACTGGAGTTTTTTCCCAACACCAAATCGTTATTTTTACACCTCGACGCGTGTTTCGATCACCAAGTAATCATCTTCAAAGAGGAAGATCAGTTTTGATATTCCTCCATTTTGTTATTTATTTATGTTTGTTTTATTATGTTAGTTGTTACGATTAGATGATAATTGAATTGTAAATGTACACTCTGCTAACACTAATCGACTTAATGAACGTAACGTGCAAACATTTGAATAATAATTGAAAGCCGGAGTGAACGACTGAAAAACACTGAAAGAAAAAGTTCGGGAACTCTCAACCAGAAGCTAATAATTCGCTGGATGCAATTTTCCCTACAAACATTCAAAGTTATCTACAAATTCAAATAAAGTTGAAACTTAATGATCATCATTACATCATCAATTTAGATGTGATAGAACCATGAACAGGCACATAATCAAATGAGATCAGCTTTAGTTGAAAGACCGACGAGGAAAATGACTTTTGGTAGTACTCAGTCATTCAATATTCCACAATATCCAGAAATAAAAATATGATTTCCATTGATATACAGAAATAAAAATATGGATCATCAACATTTTTTAATTGATTTTTCTATTTCAGTAATAGATGCTATACCTTTTGTTGATTTCAGTGAACCCACTGCTGAACCCAAGCTACATCTACGCGATGTGGAAGATCTTGTAGATATAGGCGAAATCCTGCAATACTTTTACATTTTATACATGTTATTTATTGTAAACAATATTTGCTAAATACAGTGCTATAATTTCAGCATTGTTGTTCTCTTGAATAAGTGAGGAATATCTCTCCTCTACTAAAATTATCCCCTACATCTGAAGAAAGATGCATAGAAACCCTGGTGTTTTTCCTGAGTCGCTTTTGTTTTGTGAAAAATCTCTTGGCATGAGATTCTGTTCACACGTTGATAGATGGAACAAGAATAGTTTCCAGATGAAAACATTAGTGATTACCCTATGGTACTTTCATGCATCTTGCTATATTGTTATAGATATATCACGATGTTGAAAAATGTCAAGTGAAAGAAAGGATAAAAAATCTATATATTGATATGATGTGTTAGCGTGGGCATCATTTTCATTATTCAAAAAAGCTATTATGAAATCAGTTTTCAACATCAAG
Organism: Leptinotarsa texana; assembly: GCA_015342105.1. NCBI lineage: Eukaryota > Metazoa > Arthropoda > Insecta > Coleoptera > Chrysomelidae > Leptinotarsa > Leptinotarsa texana. Next base: position 5,049 of record WOGN01004188.1, read on the forward strand.
AAACTCAGGGCGATACAAATACCTCTACAAAAGAATGTGAAATAAAAAAAATTGAAAGTGGTATAGTGTTGAAATGAGACGAGTTTCCGAATGAAGTTCTAACATGTTTTTATTCAATACAAGAAGTAACAATGGATATTACTGGAGGAGATAATAAATGGCACAAAGACTAATAGGGAACTAATGAAGGTACGATAATTTTTCAGTAGCTTCTATTTAGTCGAGGTTTTGCAGAGGATACTAAGGGATCTGTTTTATTCCAGGTTCACATGCAAAAATGAAGAGGAAATGAAGTGGATTACGAGATATAGTTGAGTAAAGTTTTATTGGGGCATAATTACTTTTGTTTCAAATATGTTTGCATCACTGAATAAAGTCATTACTCAATAAATTTATCACTTATTAAAATAATCATATCAATACAATAACTTTAATTTTAGACATGAGTCGTGAAAATGCAGTTAAGATTATCATAGTTTATATCACATGAGAAAGAACTTTCGATATGGAATGAGTGGATTTTTGTTATGAAGAAGCGTCTCAAGAAGGAAGAGTATGCTGCCACTGACAAGGTTTCAACCTGGTTCTTCATACAAGCGCATTTATCAACTACTATATTACATTCTAGAATATTACTGGACTTTTTTTCCCCAACACATGTTTCGATCACTAAGTGTTCATCTTCAAAAGGAAGATGAAACAAATACATACATATAGGAGCATCATCCGGATTTTGTAAAATAAATTTCAATTAGTCATTTCTATCATTTATGTTAACAGAGCGCAAATTTACTTTCTCATATTTATATAATCAACAATAAAATTTTTCTTTTATGGTTGGCAATGGGAGTGTTCATATACCACGCTTCTACTTCCAGGAATGGTGTATAAATGTTTCTATTGATTTACAAACTGACTTTTTAAAGATGGACCAGCCATTATTTTTCCGTTTATTGTTCTGTAATCATCATTATGGAAATAAGACAGCATCATTTTATTTGAATAATGGTTTTAATTTTGTAGTTTTTCGAAACAATTGTTTACTACATACACTATATATATACGCTTCATCAGAATGAAATTCAATCTACCATGGTCTAACTTTCGACTGTGTTGCATGTGTCAGAATCCACGTATTTTTTGGTTTTTTTACCATAGACATTTGTTTATGTCTTGGATGTGTTTTGCAAAGAACATACATGCGCTCTTCTCTTCTGACAAAAAAGCAGTCTTTACATCTTCTATGAACTTTTCCATGAACTTTAAAACCGCAATTTGGTACAATGCCTGATAGTACCGGGACTAGTAGTGCATTCTGGTAAGAAGTTGGTTTACAAAGATGATGGAATGATGAGGAAAAATTTGAAATTATCATGCTGGAAGCTTTGCTCAAAACTGAAAACATTTCAAAATACTTGTGTGCCGTCACCTGTAAGCAAAAGTAATAAGAGGTATTTTTTATATTTATTGAAGTAACTACCTATGTTCGCCTCAAATCCTTTTTTTTATACTTTATTCGATTTCAAAATTATTTTTAAAACATTTTTAGGTTCACATTTACAAAATTCTTCTTATATTCATAGTTTTTCAGTGTATGGCCTCAGCTGATAAGAGTCAAAAGACCTATTGTTAAATCACTTGTCAATTGCAAAGTTTGCGTAGATGACGTCCGAACGAACGATTCCTGAATACATTCGCAGATATGAGATTTGACTGTAAATCGCAGAACTAGTGTGTTGAGTGGATATTTGGATCTCTGCAATTGATATGCATGAATTCACAGATTTGGGAATCGTTAGGTGGTAAATGGCTACCAAAAACCTGAGAGCCTGTTAATTTTATAGATCCATCGGGGGGGCGGCTATTTTCAAATCAGATAAACTCCCGTAGAGAGAGAGAGAGAGAAAACAAAAGCCAACTTCAAAACTACATCAGTAGTATTTGAATTGACATTTTGGCGTTAAAAATAATAATCAGCTGAGTATATAAATGTGATGGACTAAGAGAATTCTGTATCATAAGTTAGACAGGCTGATGATGAGAACAGAAGATATTTGATATTGCCTTTAGTTGTTAGTTGTTCTACGCTTCCGTACCAGGGAAGTGCCGCATAGTCTCATTATTTGTTTCTTGGAATGCATGACTTTGAATCTGGAAAATTCGACTTTCATCCCGTTATTTCGAAATTGCAACTTTAATCTCTAAATTTCAACTCAATTCCCATAATTTCTAGTTGTAAGTCGTAATTTACAATTATAATTATAAAGTTGTAATATCGAATTTAAAGTAAAAATTTCAAGATTGAAGTCGAAATTTCGCTATCATTCGAGATTGAAGTCGAGATTTCGAAGATGAAGCGGCCCACAATATTCAAGAAAACTGAAAAATTCTTAAAAAACATAAAAATAACGAACAATAAAGTAGGTGATTCGGGGCTCTATTCTCCAGATGGCGCGTTTTATTTTCAATTGCAAAAAACCTCTGGGGACCAATTCTCGACATCATGGAATGGTATATTTTTAGGGTTTTATATTCCCACACAAAAACTCCTATGGTATTATCGAGAGCAAATAGAATAGGTATTCCCATAGGAGAAGAAAATTACGTATGTCAACTCTGCCCCACAGTCGATGAGAAAGGTCTGTGATACCTCCCCACCCCACCCGAATGGGAAGTGGTGGTGTCATAGTGACATTTGACACTCCCGATTTGTAATTTGACAGTTTTGATTGTAATTTGACAGTTTTGACGTATGAGTGAAGTGAAATGGGTTTTTGTGCTTGTACCAAAATATTTATCATTTTTGCCAGTTTATATTCCATTTAAATTCTTTCATGAATTATTATAAATCGAATTCTTCCTAACTATGGCTTTTACTAAAACAGTCTTTATCTTTCTGACGATTCAATCGATCAATAAAGGTTATAATTCAATGTTTTTCATATACAAACAATTTGGATATATTCAACCCTCTTGAAATATGATCGATTCATTTTCAGTTTTATTTCTGATATTAAGATTCTTCTGATGTATTTCTTTTTAGGTTTTGGAGAGAGAACCAAAGACCAAATGTATGACAATATTGATGGCACATCAGGTTGCTACAGAAGATTGAATGCAACACATCAAATAGGGTGTTCTTGTAAATAATTTGCTTATTGTAGTGGATTGAAATAATTATATTGAATTTTAGCAAAGAGGGGTGGTTCCACAGGAGTAATACATGTATGTGAAACATTGGATGACTTAAATCACATTCTGTATAATGGAACAGCTCCTCCTTATATACCAGTAATGCCAGCTAGATGGTTTACTATGAAGATAGTACAAAAATTGATTAACAGTAAAAAAGTATCAGGGCTAGTATTACACCTGAGTAATGACACAATCAAATCTTTAGATCATTTCTCTCATGAATATCAATGCCCTAATCCACTTTCCAGTATTGCAGATACTTGTAGTAGTAAAGGTTCAATTTGGAATCCATATGGTACAGGTTTACTATATGCAGATATACCTTTCCCAATATTCTACTTGGAAAATGAGGAAGAAGTTATGAAAATTAAGAAATGTTTTGAGAAGTTCAACAATTTCTCCTATAATACTCAAATTGATAGATCCCTATGCTCCTTAGAATTGAAAGCATTTATGTATGCAACTACAAATACACAAACTTGTAGAAGGTTCGTAGTATCATGTTAGTACATTTTTTAAATTTCTATGAGTGTATCTGTGTCAGCCTCTTTCTAATTTTTGCACTTACGTACAGAAAACATTTCGAAGACATTGGACAGTAATGGACATATATTTTTAAATGTGCCAAATGTTTTGCAGTGAAAGGTTTCTAGTTCACCGCCATATTAAGAGTGGGGAACTTTCAGAGGAAAGAAAACACATTTCGTAAAAAAAGTTCAGAAAGATATGTAGATCATGTACAAAAGAAAACATCTATTTTAAATAACTTTTGATTACCTATGTACATATTTATGATAGAATTTAAACAAATATATTACTGAAACACTACATATCAATAAACAACTACTCGCCTGGCTAATACCACGAAGGGCTCTGGGTTATACCCGACAGGTGTTAGTGCAGGATTCTTCACTCAAGTTATTCCTGCATATACTGTTGGTGATACAACTGCTGCAATAGATTTTCAAGCCAGGGGAGTAGTTGTTTTCTGATAGGTGTCAGTCCATTAACCTACAGTGTCCAGACTGGTCTGAACGAATTGTTCTTTTAGATTATTTGATTTATAGCCAGTCTTCAAGTATGCCCACTGACTATATGTCAAAAGAAATTCATTTTTTATGGTTCCAACCTCATGTACACCTTAGGCGCCTCCCTCTTATTACTATAATAATATTTCAATACGAAATTTAGTCAAATTTATTATTCGAACTAGTATATCGATGTTTGCTGAAAATGGTTTGAATTTTTACTAGTGTTTTGGTTATTACTGGAGTTTTTTCCCAACACCAAACCGTTATTTTAACATTTTGACCCGTGTTTCGATCACCAAGTGATAATCTTCAAAAGAAGGTCAAACTGATCAGTGCATCACTAGTACATCACAAACAGTGCATCGTTAGTGTTTTGGTACGAAGTTGATATTTCACTCTTTATGTATGTCCATAATAACTATCAGTATGATTTAAAGACAAGAAATAATTGACTAAATTAATTAATGCTAAAAAGTTGAGCAATATAAATCTACTCTTTAGGAGGCTAAAACCATAAAAAACTGTTTTTTTATATTTTGTTACATAGGTGGCTGTGATTTCAAATCTGAATATAGTTTCCAAATTTAAAACAACTTTTCTAAATAAACTTTTTTAATAATGTAAAAAAAGGGTAGTTAACTTTTGATCAAAATTTCTATTTTTTGTTCTCTCCTGTACACCGTTCGGAAATTTGGAATTTTGGCAACTCAAATCCAAGTTTCACACAATACACCAATTTTTATCACGAATAAATTTTTTTGACAAATGGATAATAAAAAAAGTTTCCCATATGGAGCAAACTTTTTGAAACTCACTGTATATGAACTGTGTTTCGGGTTTTTATCTATGTTTTGTGTTTTTATCCTCACTGTTTCATAACGTTTCGGCAAGTCCCATTTGCCATCTACTGATGATGTTTATTTGGTGTTTGTAATTACACTGACCTTACTCGAATCTACTTCTTACTATATAGATATAGATGTTGATGTTTACCGGAGTTTTCTTCTTCTTGCTTCACCTTTTCTCTCCGCAAAAAGACTTCACCAATACGTCTTAAATTGATCCCAGTGAGGATGAAACACAGAACACTGATCAAAACCCGAAAAACAGTTCATCATATTCTGTCTGTGAGAATTTTCGAGTTAACATTTCTAAAGTTTGTTGTCTGTCGTGCAATGCTGGCTACATGAATCTATCATTTTTTGTTTGAGATGGTCGATATCAGTACTAGGTGTGGAATGAACTTCATCCTGTATGTTAGAAGCATTTGTAGAATAAATAGTAAACATTTAGATTTCAAGTTATCAGTATTTGTGAATCATTTTAACTTTGATGTTGATTTACAGAGGGCATCAGGCTGTATAAACAATCAATATCTCGTTATTAACCCTACGAATAAATTTAGCTGAATCTTGTATAATATGCTTTCATTTCTAATTTAAGCCATAATTGAAAAATATTTTTCAGGCGTTCCAACATAGCATCTAATATGAATCCGATGAAATTTTGTGATCCTCTGGGTGACAGCAATATATGGGCCAGTCTGCATCCACTGGTTGAAGGTCCAAAAAGAAATGAAACCAAACCGATTAGAGATACTAGTTATATTGTAGTTGCTGCTAGAATGGATACCACTTCAATGTTTGATAGAACTTCAGGGGCTAATAGCCCCGTTACGGGAATTGTTACCTTATTAACAGTAGCAAAGTATCTTAAGCAAATTCTTGGAGTGAATGAAACAAGAGAAGGTAATCATATATACAGTTGTATATGAGTTGTAAAAAACTTTCCGGTCCGTGAATCACATTTGAAAAATGATGAAATTTTTTACAGGAAAAAGAAACGTTTTGTTCATGCTCTTCAATGGTGAAACATATGACTACATCGGATCACAAAGAATGTTGTATGATATGCTTAGAGGAGATTTTCCAATACGAGGAGTTTCAGAAGCCAATGATATCTTGCCTATAATTCATCCAGAAAATATAAGCCTATATATTGAACTCAGTCAGATGGGCAATACTAACAATGATCTTTTCGTCCATTATTTGGTAGACAATGAAGAGGTATGAATAAAATCATTTTAAAGTTTTAGGATTATGCTCGTGAAAACTACTGTAATCAACATAAAACAAATATGATGAACACTGAAGTCTATAATTAATAATAATATGATTATGTTTTCTATTGGTTCACTTACATTTTCATTTAACAATTTACATTTTTTTATTTTTTCAGATCAATGAGTTTTATAACAAACTCCAATCAAATTCACGAGTGGTTAAGTTTCAAAATGTTTCAACAAGTTTACCTCCAGCATCCCTTCATACTTTTTTGAAAAATATTTCTACTTTTCCTGGACTCATTATATCTGATCACAAATCAAGTTATACGAATCATTTTTATAATTCTATCTTTGATAACTCTACCAATATTCAATATCAATATTATAATGCTTCAGATGATGATAGTCAACAAATACCAAATGATAGTTTACAGTACTTTATTGCAAACGTATCTGAAACTATGGGAAACAGTATATTTGAAGAAATAACGAAAAAGAAATACGATGGAAATGGGACAGTTGATGTTACTTTGGTAAGCAATATTTAGAATAAATTTTACATATACATACAATACATCACATTTCAAGAGTCTTTGTTTCATATACATGCATAATATTTACAATGTTCACCTTTAAAATAACTTAGCAAGAGTTTAGTATTAACGGGTACGTTCGGGACGAGTATCGAAAGTTCTAATATTAGTGGATAAAAACTCTGAAAACAAATATATATAATACATCACCTTCAAGCTAAGCTCAATAACAAAGCCATAGTGAAATCGAATTTGGAAAAGTTATGTGAATAAACTGAGCGAAACGTTAATTTGATCGAATTGATCTGTTGTGATTAGAAATGTAGTGCTGTTTGCCGTTTCTTATCTCTTCTTTTTTGCCGCAAAAAACACAAACGTTTGCTATCAGATAAATTGGAAGTGACTTATGGACCAACAGCTCTGATCTTTACCTATAGGAAGTCGCAAGGATTCCGAGTGAACTCGACAAAATGGAAGGAAAATTCACTTGTTGTAAAAAAGATTTCGGTAATTATTGCTGCATAATATGCACGAAGGTTTTCCATCCAAGCTGCCTAGATAGAAGAATTGGCTTTAAAATTTTCAAAGGACATAAAATTTACTGTAGCAAACAATGTGAGGATGAATGTTTTGAGAGAGAGATGAAGGATGAAAAGGTGAAGGACTTTATAGAAGAACTAAATAAACTGAAGAAAGAGTCGCAAGAGAAAGACATATTCATCAATAGAATGAAAAGAAAAACACAGGACTTTGAAGACGAGGTTTTTGAGGCAGAAGAACATTATGAAAGGAAGCAAAAAATTCTTAATGAGATGATCGATACTCTCAATAAGAAGATAGCTGAATTAAATAATCAAAAAGACATACTGGAAAAAGACCTTGAAAAAAGAAATAATGATTTAGAAAAGCAAGAACAAAACTTAATGGAGCTGAATGAATTGAATAGAGGTATGTTAACCTCCATTGCTACACTGGAAAAAGAAAATCAGTTTCTCGAAAATAAACTTATAGATCTTCAAGCAGAAGGAAAATGTAGCCTAATAGCATCATCTGACAATATAGAAGGCAATCTGACACAATCTCAAGATCTTGAATCACAAAATCAAACGTCAAAATCACCAAACCAACCCAAGTACTCAAATGAAAGGAAGAAGAGGTCTAAATGCAGTGCACAAGGAACCAAGACACAGCAAAAAAGCCGCTAAGAAAAATCTAAAACCTTCAAGGATAATAAATCTAAATCAAAATCAACAGAGATAAATGGGTTTGAAGTGCATACTGTGGAAACTGATTCAAACAATAGCAGCATTCCAAAAACTTTCTGTGGAGATGACAACAATGATTTTCCTGAACAATATGTAGAACAAGAAGCAGAATACATATAGAATAACATATGTTCTAAAGGAAATGAAATAGAACAACAAATTGATGTATCTTTTTCTTCAAATGCCATGTTGAAAAAAGTTTTAATAATAGGGGACGAATCACACGTTAAAAGGTAAGACCTCGTTAGTCCTTAGCCCGCACAAGTTTCTCAACTTCTGAGAGTTGTCGTTAGTATGGGGGCGGTAGCTGATTAACGGAAAAACAGATTTTAAACAGATTTTAAACAGGAGGAGTTCAAAGAAGACACCAGATTTGCCCCATGAGACTCATGAAAGGACGGTATTTTACGACGAATGAGGAGATAAAACCAAATCGCTGAGGGAGCTCAAAGACATACCAAAACTGCTTCGAGGATTGAAAAAACGTTGACACAAGTATATTATATATGTAGGAAACAAAATATAAATTAATGAATGAAAATTCAAAAATAACAGTTTATTTTCACATGTGGGTCATGTCCGATGTTTTGTACAGGTCAAACTGGAAGAATGTTGAGAGCTCGCGTGAAGGAGCACATAAATAGTTTCCAGAATGTGAAAATGAAGTCTACATATTTCACTCATTTAATTACAGAGGGACATAAGTTCAACCATGAATTCAAGACCCTCCATTTCCAGAAGGAAGATATGAAACCTAACCTGTTGGAGAGTATGGAAATAAACAAAGTCGAAAACTGTCAATATCTCAAGAACGATCAAACTGGACTGTATCATTCGCCATTATTGAATCTGTTTAATTCCACTCAAGAAGAGTTGAATATATTTACGGTACTTTCGAAAAATCAATATATTTATATAGTTGAAGGAATTTATACCTGACTTAATTAGGTAGATCCATTTATTGAAAAGTAGGCATACAAGCAGAAAATATGTTTGAATTTCAAAATAGTTGAATTTCACTAGTTCGGACTTCCATTGTCTAATATATTAAATGATTTGAAATCTCTGAAACTACTAAAAAACAATTAAAAATGAATAGCTGAAAATAACTGGGATAAAATAAAAGTGAAAATAAAACGATTCAACAAAAAATAAAGAAGTAAAAATAAAAATAAAAAGTTAAGAGATTCCAAGCCACGTTAGTTCACGACGTTTCGATTGTTAGTATCTACAATCGTCTTCGGGTGATGACTGGACTGA
>WOGN01004189.1:0-14397 GCA_015342105.1 Leptinotarsa texana
AGTTTGCCCTTCATTTCAGAACAGGCTCTGTTTTGTACAAGTAGATATGAAAATACATAATTGTTTTCTAAGCGTTCATAAAATAACGAAGGTTAAAAAACAGACCGAAAGTCTTAAATATCAAATCGCAGATGTAAAGGCGCCGGGATTTATGCATAACCATAATTGATTGTGATACATAGTAATGTATTGACTTCAAGGCTAAGTAAAGTGAATAATTGGGATTCTAAAATGATTTCAGATTCGTAATCTATCATTCAGAAAAATCCAACCTTGAGCAGAGGCTGTAAAATCTTCCGTCATACTAACTTTGTATTTTTTGCGAACACAGTTCGCAGAAGTTTTAACTCAAAGTGGATTCTAACGTAATCTATTGACGAAGAGAATAACTAAGACGAATGCATGACTATCGGGGCACAGAAGAGTAGATTGCCACTACTAAGCGCGAAAAAATCTTGGGTCAGACATGCTGCCATCTTCTCAAGATGAATCAGTTGAAGCAGGCAAACGAGAAAGAACAACCCATTTTGAAAATTAATATTAACAGTTCTATCACAGATAAGGTACTGTCTGACAAACGAATCTATCGAGTTACAGATGCGATATTTTCACCCAAACTATTAGTTTCTCTGAACCCGACGCCGTCGTTCGAAATTGGAGCCTTGTCAACACAAAATTGCGGAAGTCATCAAAATTGGCTTGCTAAGATCAATAGCGCCGCTTCCAAATGTCTCTTCAGACAATTTACTTTTCTGGTACCAGGCTGATTGGAGTAAATCATTCAAAAACCTCTGAACAATCATACGCTTTCTAACACAGAATAATGTAAATGGTAGTCACGAGTAAAAAAGGTTATTGGCACATATGAAGCAAGCTTTACAGAGTTATGGCAAAAAAAGTAATTTTTGCGAGATAATTTTGCAATTAAGCAGATGTAGTTGAACACAAAATTTCTAGTAAGATATATGACATCTTTCATTACGAAGACGTCATATATGGGCTCCCCAAGGCTGTTGCAAAGCCAAGCTACGACATCGATTGACGTCAATATTCGGCCTCTATCTTCCACTGCAGTTTTCATAGCAAGGCAACTAGTGGAAAACCAGAGCCCAAATACATCTTATTTGTTATTCAAAACCAGGCAGCGCTGTTTTGACCCGTCGTAGGTCCTAGGGCTAGGCTGAACCAGAAATAAGCTGCTGGGCTCACTATCCTTAAAAGATAATCCTGAGTAAGTGAGGTAAATGACATCTTCCCTTACGAAGACGACATCTATAGGATTGACAGAGAACTTAAGCCTCGAATATCGAAGACAATTTCTCGGACTGAATCAGCATAAAAAGAAAAGTATGATCGAATAAAAGCATCTGAGTCGGTTTGTTTTAGAACTACTTTTGATTTTGTTTTGTTGATTAATGTTGTGAATATACAGTGTGTAAACACCAAATTGAATAAATTCATTATTTCGGTTACTGTCCATAATTAAAAAAACCCGAAACACCTCAAATGAAAATTATAATTTGACATTATTCAACGGAAAAATGCCACCCCTATCTTATACCCCCTTCGAATGATAGGTACCACCCCCAATTTTTAAAATGAGAAGTATAGGTTTGTGATATATTATTTGAAAATCAGGTAGTTACCGAAATACGATAAAATACACCCAAAAACTGAAATGTAACACAAAACATAATGAAATGTAGAAAACGAAAAAGAACTATGGATGTTAAATCAGTAAATATTCAAAATGTTCACCGAGAATGTCTTGGCAACATCCTAATCTCAAATAAAACCGTCTTCTAACATTATTTTACTTATCAGGCGTGACCGACCTAATGGCATGCGTTATTCGTTCTTTCAAGTCATTCAAATCTGAAGGTTCAGTTTTGTACACATTACTCTTTACATATCCTCATAAAAAGAAATGTAATGATGAAAGATCAGTTTATCGCGCTGGTCATTCAATTGATCCTCGCCTCCCTATCCACCGATTGGGAAATGTTGTATCGAAGGTTTGCCGGACATTAACTTTGTAATCTGGTGGTCCTCCATCTTGCTGAAACCATATCGTATTAACTGGAACTTGAGGGTTTCCTGGATCAGAATATAAATTTGCTAAACTTGGAATGACATCATTTTGAAGTAGTGCCAAATAATTATCGCCATTCAAGTTGCCCTCAATGAAAAGGGGACCAATGATATGGTTTTCTACAATCCCTGCCCAAATATTAACCTCTTTAGGGTATTGCGTGTATTCTTCTCTCATCCAGTGATGATTTTGCAATGACCAGTAGCGGCAATATTGTCCATCAGCATGACTGTTAAGAGATAAAGTACACTTATCAGAAATCGTAATGTCTTCTAATTGGATGATATTGTAATCCAACATATCAATTATTTGCTCACAAAAATAAGTTCTTTTATCAAAATCGCCTTCCATGAGCTCCTGAGGGATGTATTTCATTTTCTTTTAATATGTTTACCATTCATGTACGGCTAACATTGAATCTAGTGGATGCCTATTCATTCGATGTATGTGGGATTTCCTCAAACTCAAGCATCACATCTAATTCGAGTTCATCACTCATTGCATTGGCAGCGGCTTTTTTTATCTGCCCAAGCTCGCTAAACTGCTTCTCTATTTTGTTTATTGTTTCTCGAGATATGGGAGGTAAATTAAGAAATATATCATGAAAGAGACGAACTACTTCCTGTTGTGTTCGGGTTTTAGCTCCGTAACCAATCATTGGTAAAAGTGGTATTTCATGCAATTCATTCAAGCTAACCGTTTGTCTGACTTGAATTTAACGAACTTTAAACCTAAATTAAAATACTGACAAATAATTTGTAACATACAAAACAAGTTGATAAGGCGTTTTAAACTAATGTTGCCACGGAAATCATTTACAGTTTTTTAAAGAACATTGCTATAATTTTTGCTTACTTTCTTATTATCAATACCTCGGCATGAAATTAGTCTTGATTATATTGCAATAAGTTTTGACTGTATTTTATCGAATTTCGGTAACCACATGATTTTAATTTATTTTATCTTGATTGTTGCCATAAACTTGAAAATGATAAAATTTTTGAATAGATAATGAAAAGACCTTTCGAACGATATATCACAAGCCTATACTTCCCATTTAAAAAATTGGGGGTTTTACCTATTATTTGACGGGGGTTGAAGTAGCATTTTTCTGTTGAAGTAAGTCAAATTATAATTTAAATTTGACGTGTATTGGGATTTCGTTGAAATATGTACCGTAACCGAAATAATGAATTTATTCCATTTGGCTTTTACACACTGTATAAGAAAATTATTTTACAATTTTGAGTTAATTTCTTTTTGAAGCCGTTTTAATTTTTTTTACTTTTTTGAAATATGCTAATCGACCACCTGGGTAAGCTATTTACATTTTGAAATAGATTCAGAATTTTGTTGATATTCGATAACTATATTGATTATAGTTATAATAATAAATATATTTATCGATATCCTTTTTCAAAGGACGGAACACAAGCACTTCAGGAGAATCCTTAAGGCTCTCTAAGAGTGGTGCCCGTGCGAAAGTAGTGATTCATATTGGATTTGAATCGCTGGGGAATAAATCCATTTGGAAAAACGTTCTCAGAAAGGTAATTCTACATAAACGCAGTTCTCCACATGAAATAGTTCTTAAACAATGAAGTTCTAGGGAACTGAGTTAAAACACAAAACGATGAGTAGCCACAGTCCGTCCGCTCTTAGTGGAATTAAATGTGCCAAATCACTTGAACACTTCCCATGAAAGTATCTACAGAAGAGAGACAAATCTCAACCTTACTTCGATGTTCCAGACTATCAACGTTACGAGAGAGGTTCTCATCTCCAATCAGGCGTATGGCTCTTTTCTGGATGAATCCAGTAGCTTCAGGATATGCTTAGGGGCGGAGCTCCATACATAATAACAATACTCCAAAGAAAGTCTGATCAGAGCTTCATAAAGCATCAAAAAGTGCTGAGGTGTGGACAAAGCTGCTGAGTGCAGCTCGTGCTCGTGGTGAAACTACTCCAAAACGTGCAAAGAAAAAATAGTCGGCTGGCAAGTTTATGGTATCAGTATTTTGGAATGCGAATGGTACAATATTCATCAACAGCATTTATTATATAGCGTTATCGGACCGTCTAAAGGACGAAATTGTGGAAAAACGACCCTGTTTGAAGAAAAATAATGTGCTGTTTCATCAAGACAATGCACGATGGCAAAATTTCATGAATTGAAGTTTCAATTGTTTCCGCATCCAGTGAATTTTCCAGATCTGGCCTTCAATGACTTTTTTTATTCTCAGACCTCAAGAGAATACTCGATGGAAAAAATGTTTCGTCGATGAAGAGGTAATCATCAAAACTAAGGCCTATTTTGAGGCTAAAAACAAATCGAATGGTATCGAAAAATTTTATGAATAAACCCAAATTTTATAAATGTTTTTCTATGTTATCCTACCAACTTTTCAGCCCTACGTGAATACATCAAGATATAATGTTCTTCAAGATTTTACATTACTTTTGCTCTTCCATTAATGAGAATAAGACAGATTTCAATAAGTAATTATTGATAAAATCGATAAATATCAATACCCAAAACTGGTACTCGTAGAAAATAATATTAATATATTAGTATTCTGAATTAATGATGATTATTTTCATAACAGTATTCGAAATATAATCTACTGTTATTCAACAAAGACAAATAAAATGTCTTTCCGAATATTGAAATGATTCAGGCGTAAAACTGACAGATGGCCACTATGGAACCGACGAAAAACTCCACAGCAATAAATAAACCCTCTTTTCAGACGTCTTTATGGCTGGTCAGAACAAACTTATGTGACAGATTATGGAAACATAAAAATTCAAACCTAGAACAAAGTAGTTCTAATCTATTTGTCTTCTTTATGTGCTTCAAATTAAGTTGTTGGCTTTTTAAAAACACTTTATAAGAAGGATTAGAAACGGGATTGAGTGTCACATCGTACCATCGAGTTAAGGAGTATGGAATATAATGCTTAGTATTTTTCTTTCTTAGGTTCATAACGTCCCATAATGTAAAAATTGATAAATCAGGTTCAATATACAGTGCATTTCTTTAATGCCTCATTTTATTTTTTGAACTAAAAAATTGAAATTTGGGATAATGAAATGCATGCATGAATACTCTATATTGACGTGAAATTGATTGATGAAACTTTCAAGATGCGACTAGGCGCCTTCTGGGAAAAAAATTCCTGACAAATACTTCATAACCCTTGAATATAATGTAAATATCTTCAACTACTACAAAACGGCGGAACTTTGAATAATTGCCTGAATACATTGACATTTAACTACATAATATGAGGTAATAAGCTGGAGTTCAGTTTAGAAGATGTTCGAAATGGTTGCCTTGAACTTCTTAACATATAAACAGCCTATCCGATATTTCACGCCGAACATTTTTGAACGCAGTAACATCAATATCTCTAACAAATATTTATTATTCTCTGCCGTATATCCAATATTGAAGCAAGTTCAGTTTCGTACACCTTTTACTCCAAATAGCCCCATAAAAAAGTCCAAAGGTGACAAATGTGTCGAGCGGGCTGGCCAATCCAACGACCGGGAAAAGTAGTATCCAAATAGTTCCCCACTTGTCTGGAGTAATGTGGTGGTGCTCCATTCCATCTTGTTGGAATACCATATCCATATCGAAATCATTAGGATGTGCTTTGAGGATCTCAGTGATGACAGGGTCGACAGTAGTTTCTAGCATATTCAAAAACAGTTCCCCTGGTAAATTTTGATCAATGAATAGAGGTCCCACAATATGGTTTCCCAATATTCCTGCCGAAATATTAATTTTTTCTGGATATTAGGTATGTGTTTCCCGGAAAACTCCAATAACGGCAATTTTGTTTGTCAACATTGCCGTTTATAAAAATATACATTCGTCACTAAAACAAATATTGTGGGATTAGGTAGAATTACCTTGCAATTGTTTCCGTCATGATTTTGCAGGATTCTGTTTTTCGATCAGGGTCATTTTCAGTTAATTTGTGTACCATTTTAATTTTGTATGGATGACACCTCACAAAAATTAACGACGGAATAAGTAGACTGTTCAGGATTTACTATCATCTCACTAATTATTTGCACTTGCTGTTTTTCCGGAATGGACGGATGGCCTGGGAGCTTTTTGTTATGTACACTACCGGTAGTTGTGAATTTGGATACAGGTTACCTCAAATATTTTCTACAGATGGGACGACCTCAAAAACTGAATGTTTGAGTAGGAATTTCAGATGACCACATCATAGGACCTTTTTTTATCGATGATAATTTGACTAGCGATAAATATTTGGAGAATCGAATAAAACCTTGCGTCAATAAGGCAATTGAGGAGGATATAAATTTATTCAAAAACAAAATAATTTTTCAGCAGGACGGTGCACCCCCTTATTGTGTAGCTCTAGTGCGACTATTTTTGGAGGATCGTTTTGCTGGTCGCTAGATTAGCAGAAGAGGTCTTACAGAATGGCCACCAAGGTCTTCTAATCTCACTTCTGTAGATTTCTTTCTATGGGGTCATTTGAAGTCTAAAGTGTATGAGATAGAATCAACAACATTGGAAGATTTGAGAGAGAATATCATGAGGCATTGCAGAGAAATAACTCCCGAGATTCTCAACCATGTGTGAAAGCTCGTTTGTACCATTGTATGAAAGTTGATAATGTCATTGTCCAGACATCAGATTTTGATTCAAGAATTGATATTTTTTCTGATTTATTGCTTCCATATTTGTCTCTTGAATTAATATTTCAAAATGTGGCCTCCTGTATAATTGTTGACCTATTTTTCCTGAAAATCATTGTTTCAGAAGTTATTCAGGGTGGCTCGTTTTCAACTCAAATAATTTGGAGCTCATTAACCATAAGCTTCAGACCATATGTTTTATACTTTGTTGAAATCTGTTCATCATGTAGCATCTGATAATGCGGAACAATATAGGGTGATCCTTTTAAAAAAATTGGTGACATGCTCTGGGGGTACTATAGGGGAAGTAACATCAAATGTGAATATGTCATAATGTGTCCCCCTGTATAACATTGAAGTGTTTTTTTTTATTTTTACTGAAAATCACTGTTTCAAAAGTTATTCAGAGTGGCTCGTTTTAAATGGAATTTACTGTATATATTATTTTCTTCTCTCACAATATAATTACAAAAAAAGTAATGAAGTCACATATATTGTGGGAAGTATATCATGAAATCCTATTGTTACAGAGGCCCGATGAAGAATTTTATTGAGTTCGAAACATTGACAATAAAGCCATCATTTTTCCAAGAAAAAAATAGCCTGGTCCCCATCACCTTCCTCTTCGAAAATAATTCATTGGATAACTAGACTAGTAAACTAACTAAACCTAGTGGTAATCATATAGAATACTTAGAAACACAACAAAAATTATTTTCAATTAAAATGTAATTTATTCCTTAGGCACAGTCACGATTTATTTCCATTCTTCCTACCTCTATGGTATACAAAGAAACCAAGGAAAATGTTTACGGCTTTTAGATTGACACCTACGAAACTAGATAGTTGTTATGTGTAACTTCTTTTTAATAATCCCGAAATGATGTTTATCTCCTAATATACGAGACCCTCACGAATTCGTGAACTACGAAAGATAGGAACTGACACGAAGCAGTTGATGCTCCTAAAAAACTATATCTTCAGCTACCATGATTTGATAACATCGGAATTTTTCATGAAGAATATATGTACCAGATGAATGGATGACTCATTATTTCGTCGTCCATTTTTTATGGAATTGCACAAGCATTTTTAGTCTGAGTCATAAGATCCTTTTTTTGGAACTTCTGTCGAAGGGCACCGAAAATTATGATACAAGTCTCATTCGATTCGAAATGACCTCTACCAACTTTTCAAAAAATTTCAAGAGGAGCTCAGAAAAATTGCAAATTGCAATTCAGTAAAAAAGGGTTTGGTTTTTTGCAAATATCTCTAAAATTATTGAAGAATTCCGAAATTTGAAAAAAGATCCCCTAAAAAAGTCCCACCTTCCGGAACTCTATCACCAATATTTATAATTTTAATTTAAAGGCCAAACTAGCGCTAAAAGCGGGCGATGAGCGTCCCGCACGCGCTGACCAATACGGATCTTTGAACAATAAAAATTATTTCAATCCATTAAATACCTTTAATAATAAAAAAAAATCCCATAATTATTTCATTTGATATACTTTGTAATCTTTATAAATTTTAAATTTACAAACTAACCCTGATAATTTCTAAACCAAAAATCCCCAGATGTTGTTCATTTCTTGGAGATTTTCTTGAAAACCTTCAAAAAAGATTTTTGTTGGAAAAATTAAAAATTTTTCATTTTACACTTTGTTATAACTAATCAAAGACGTTAAAAGTGAAAAATTCAATTAAAGCAATGGAAAACATTTTTTTACCATTCAAAGTTTTTTGTTAATCAAAAAATCCGTTTTTAATCAATAAAAAGAATTAAGAAACGATTCTGTTTTTAAAAATTTGTAATATCTTATAAACAATACATTTGTTTACAACAATTTTTAAAATCGTATAAGTCACACTGTATGTGAAACCAAATAAAATTCAAATCATTCATAGGACATATACGAAAAATGTATGATATTCAACAGTCTTGTAATGAAGAGTTATGAACTCAAACAGACTATAATAGTCTCATTAGCAATTCTTCATTCAATAAATATACATATCTATGAAAATTTCCCTATTTTGTGTTTTTCAGAATCAACAGGATTATAGTCCATTCATTCCCAATTGGAACGGCAATAAAAATAAGAGTACAATCATAAACATTTCCTGCCTGTGGCCTCTAGTCGCCCAAATAGTTAGTAAACGTGCTATCAAATGTAGTTGAAGACTAAAGGCTTAGCTAGCTGGACTGGCTGAATATTAATTGTTTGTCCTTTTCACAATATTTCTTTATCAGTGCCGTGTGTTCGTGGGGTTAGGTGAGGTAGTGAGTGGTTTTGCATACCGATTTTTGAAAACAATTTTGTCAACAATAGATTACAAAGCCGACAAATTAATTTGCAGGTAGTGGTTCCACAAGTTGATTACCGAAAACTCAATTAGGGTAATCATCATTTAACAAACAAAGTCCACACACGGCCGACAAACTTCAGGTATATGAACAGTATCAATTTGCTTCTCGTGAAGATGCTGACCTTATTAGCGAAACGCGCGTCGAGTGAAAAACTATCAGTTTGGTGTTAGGGTAATTGATGTCTAGAAAAAGTTTTCAACTTTTACACCAAAGGTTCCAATCTCATCGTTTAAACCGATTTTTGTGAAAATCTTAGTGTTTTGGGTACTTTCATCAATATGGCTTTCTGGAGACCTTTTGACACAATTGATAACATTACGTGTGAGGAATCTGTGTCAATCGACAGGGATCGAGAATTTGAAAATAAGGATTTACATGTTCAAGTTCATATTCATGAATGCTTGAAGAAGGAAAACTGTCACACTTCACAGAATGCTATTGTGAATAGAATATGTAATTGTGCCTCTATTATTGTGTAAAAATATGTTTGACGAGAATTCGGTGTGATTATTTGTGTTTTCATTGTATTTTAGAGTGTTCGACTCGGAAATAAACTACCTTAAATTTCGTAGTTTTTCATAATCACCCATGGTGGCAAAATTCAGTTGAGATATCTTTTTCATGGAGTGATCAATTGCTATCATTGTAAGAATAAGTAACTGAAGAACTACCACTAAAAAATAATATGCCGACGCCTATGACGAGGCGAGAATTCCTTCTCTGTGCTGTTTCAATTGGTATTGGATATACTATACAACTTTTCACTCGATGAAGCAATCATTTATTGCTTCTGTGACATTTTCGTTCATTTGCCATTTTATTTATGCTTATGCATTTACTGTATTGTTAATCAATTATTATTTTGGGGCAGTTTTGATTAAGTTTTCTCTGGGCTCATTCAAATTCATTTCCCGTACATTTTGTGTGAGGGCAACGAGTTCTGGAAGATAATCATCTCATCCAAATATACGAGTATCCATCATTTCAATGTAACATAAACATGAACAAAATTTTTCTAAAATACCTTGAGACTTCTGGTGTTTCAAATTCTCTGTGATGGAAAATAATCCATTTCTTCTGGGATAATCTTGCACTTCATCCGCACTATCACATTCATCTTTCATCAATTCAACACTATTCAACACTAAATCACATTGTGCAGTTTTTTCTTGTTCAGCATCTGATGAACCTTCCATCTGTAAAAAATGTATGGATCAATTGAGAGAAGAGAATAATTATATTTTTTCTTCAATAAAGAAACAATAAAGAAAAATATTAAATAGTTTCAGTCATCTCCTTATGACGCTGACTTAGTTAGCGAAAGAAGCGTCGAGAGGGAAATGTTTTAATGAATTCACCTTGTTGCTGTTATGTATGTCTCAATGTCCATTCGTAATTTTGTTATGGCATCGCTACTTGCCGTCTGAATCAACAAGGGTTATGATTTATTCTCAATATTTTCTGATGTTTCAGTTTATTACGAAAGGGATTATTCAATAATAAAAGTGTCGTTGTATAGATCAGTCGTTTCCTTAGTGTTGTGCGATAGTGCCTTTCAATCTCTTTGATATTTCAACATGAGAAGTGGGATTGAGTAAATTGTGTGTTGTGCAACGAAACTTCAAAATGAGTGACGAAGGAATTAACCTCTACCAGGATCTTCTAGAAAAACACATCGAGCGGAAAATATCTGAAGCATTAAAAAGAAGGTTCAGCCAACGTGTGCCCGATTCAGAGATGATGGATAGTGGAAGTGAATCTGGATCTTGCTCATCGACAGTCCGAGGCGACATTATTCCAGCATTTGATCCTGATGAGAAGACTTCAACTGTTACAGGGTGGTTACAAAAAATTGACCAACTTGGAGAAATTCACAACTAGATCGAATATCAGAAGTCTACATTAATGCAGCAAAAATTGAGAGGGTCAGCAAGAAACTGGTTCAATCGTTTGGACGATTACAGAAAAACTTGAGCAGAATGGAAAACTGCCCTAACTCGAGCATTCCCCAGATGCGTCGATTATGCAACAGTTTTAGAAGATTTGGTGGGTCGTAAGAAAAAGCAAGGTGTGTCTATGACCCATTATTACCACTTATACAACAAAGTCGACTTGACAAAGAAGCGGCTATTTCTTGCTTGATAAGGGGACTACCACTCGAGCTCCAAGCGAATGCACGTGCTTTCCAGTGTTCATCTCCAGATGAACGTTATGCTGGGTTCGTTGCACCTCTCAGAACTATCAAAGTCATAGGGACGAATGTGGGGTGAAAAGATAAATACGAACGTAACCCAAGTGGACCGAAGGAATATTTCAGTTGTGGTAAATAGGGTCACATTGCCAAAGAGTGTCGCTTTAAGGGATGCTTACAGTGTTATTTTTGTAACCGTTTTGGTCATAAGAAAGAAGACTGTAGACTCCGAAATCGCAACTTCAATAAACCAAGTACTTCTTCAACAGAGCCAAAGTCCATTCACATAATAAATGAAGAAAATGTTAACAACGTATATGCTAAGGAGTGCTTTGTCAATGGCAAACGTACTCTGGCATATTTGGACAGCGGCAGCCAAGTTAACATTATCCATTCAAGCTTTGCCAAGATTGTAACCAGGGGTTTCACCAAATGGCTGTAGCTGCAAACTCCATTCCGAAAACAGCTTTTGTCACCACTGATGGTGACTATGAGTATCTGAAAATGCCATTTGGCCTAACCAATGCACTGTCTGTATTTCAAAGGGCCTTAAATAATACTTTAGGCAGGTGGTTGACAATGTTTTGTGATGCATTTCATCAGTTCGGACTTCCATTGTCTTATCTAATTAAAATTGATTTGAAAAACCTGAAAGAAACAATTACGAAATCAATAAGATTAACCGAAAATAACAATTTTATTAAACAAAAACTGAATTTACAAAGAATTAACATACAAGCCACAACCAAACAAATAAAATCAAAATATTAATAGAAGCTGAAAAAATAAAGATCAAAATTATTATTAACAAAAATGAAAAACAAATTGAAAAAATTAAAAAGATTTCAAACCAAGTTATGTCACGATGTTTCGATTGATAATGTATGCTGTCGTTCCAATTACTTGTCTACTTGTGAACTTGTTCCAATTATTGTATTATTATTGTATATTGTATTGTTTTGTATTTCATTTGCAAACATTATAAACAGTTTTGGGACGAAAAAAAATATATAACACTGATTAGGTGGAATTTAGCTGATAGGAATGCGCCTTCAACCGAAGACGATTGTGGATACTAACAATATTAAACGTGAATCTGAAAATTTCAAATATAAAATTGAGTAAATTAAATTTATATTAATTGAATAAATAAATAACTATAGGGAGATGGGTGATCTAGGGCCCTAGTGCCTGTTTTGCCGACCATCGTCTTTTAATAAAAACAAAAATGCATCAATACATAGAAAAATATAAAAAATAATTAACAAAAAATAAGGAAGATTAATTGAAATAATAGTTATAGCAATTTCAGCAGATACAATGGTAAGAAAGGAGGAAAAAATAAAAAAGGTAAGTACAGAAATAATATAAACGTAATAGAAAAAAATCATAATGATAATTATATCAATTTCCATCAATTACAATACTAAAAGTACTAGAACTATTTTTTCAATTTCAATTTTGAACCTTTAGATTGTTTGAATTTGTTATATAGTTTTGGTCCATAGTAGAAAAATGCTTTCTGTGTTAGAGATTTATCAAACAAATAAACATTATAGCAATTTGAGGTGGCCCTAGTGTTAGACTATTTCCTTTCTAATGATTCACTCTGAAGATGATCTTGTAGTAGGCATTGATATATGTAGATTGGTCTGACTGCAAATAGTTTAGTTTCTTTATATATAAGTTGGGTTGGAAATGGCCTATTTTTAGGAAGTATTTTTTTCAAAAGATATTATCTATTTTGTAAGGTTGTTGTGTATGTGCCACCTCAGGTAGTTATACGGTATCTTGAAGATGATTCGTATAGTGAATTCTACATCATCATCAAGTTTTCCGAGATAAGATATCTCTTATACTGTAGAATTTATTTATTAATGTCCTTATACGTAATATAATCGTTCCATATAGTATGCTGATCAATCATGACACCTAAGTATTTCATTGTTTCAGTTTTTAGAGTATAGGGCAAATGCAGTGGTAGTCGTTGTTACACAGGGGATTACGTAATTTAATATTAATTTTGGGTTGGTCTGTGAGATGTTTTGTTTTTTGCAAATATGTCTCTGTTTTTGTGTGGACTTCTTCCCAACTTTTTCCAGTAATGACGAAAGCTGTATCATCGGCATAGCAGATCAATTGACATTCCAGATTATGTATTCTGGAGACACTATTTAAATATATTGAAAACAATATTGGCCCGAATACAGTTCCTTGGAGAACTGTTGACTTAGAACTCAATTCATTTTCAATTTTCTTTGTGTTCTATTCGACAGATAATCTTTGAAGAGGTGTAGAGTCAAATCACGAATACCATAGTCATGCATTTTATCAATTTCTGCAAATGGATTACCGAAAAAAGTCAATTTATACCTTGTTCTGAGTGCGACCAAATGTCTCTACAAATACTAGCAACAGGTCAACAAA
This sequence comes from Leptinotarsa texana, assembly GCA_015342105.1. Classification (NCBI taxonomy): domain Eukaryota; kingdom Metazoa; phylum Arthropoda; class Insecta; order Coleoptera; family Chrysomelidae; genus Leptinotarsa; species Leptinotarsa texana. The sequence continues at coordinate 13,765 of WOGN01004189.1, forward strand.
AATCTCACACAAATCTGTTTGAAATATGTTTTCCGTTAATCAGCTGCTGTGTCACGAATGATATCCTTCAGAAACTTGTACGAACTAAGAATTTTCGAGATCTTACTTTCAAACTTGCGATTTCTATCACGAGTTGATAACAATCAAAGTAAAATTGAATATCCTAGGAATATCTGAGTAAATGAAATGAATTTATTATAGTTAGATATTATGTTATAACTTTATTTAAATTAAAATACTGTGATTTATATTTGCACAAACGGAACTGATCGACCTGGAAAGAAAACAGTAAATTCAATTCATACACTTTTGTTCTGATAAATATTATATTAGTGAGACATCAAAACCGTCGACAGTGGAGAAGAATAGACAACGAGAATAAATTTGTAGTAGTTAATTATATCAAACTTATCTATGCAAATAAACCGTAACGAATAAATTACTTTGAGTTGATTCAAAATCAATATCTACATTATATGAGAATTATGTAATGAAACATACCGATACTTATTATATATATATATATATATATATATACTATATACATATACTATACAGGGTCCTGCAACAGTGGCGCGGTGTTCCATATCTCTATATAGGAAGCAGATAGGAATCTAATTTTCTATAATATTA